>CM075990.1:10632581-10703284 GCA_038087875.1 Malacoraja senta | reverse complement strand
CGCCACCCACCCCTAAAACTCCACCCCCCGCCATTACCCCCTCCCTCTCTCTACCCCCCATCCCTCCCTCTCTAGGCACACCTGCGCAGTTGGGGCTATGCGTGAGTGGATAGGGCGGGCGAATGGGGTAAAAGGAACGAATGAATATTAATATATTAAGGGGGTGGGGGGTGTCAGTGTGTGTTGGGTGGTTAGTGTCGCCGCAGGCCGCCCCCCCCCCCGCAACCAACAGGTCCCACGGTCTAGTTATATTACTAAAACACTCATTTTGTTTGATTCTGTGTGCGTGTCTGTCTGCGTGCCCATGTGCTCGTGGAACTACCAGGGCTCGAAATTAGCGGTTGCCCGGGTGCCATTGACCACAGAAAGTGCCCCCGGGCAACCTAAACGGCGACTTTTTGCCCGGCTTGGCACCCAAATACTGGTAGATGCAAAAATCTGGAGTAACTCCGCGGGTCAGGCAGCATCTCCAGCGAATAGGAACTGACGTTTCGGGTCGGCGGCTGTATTCCTCTAGTATCTTTGATTGCGGGGCAAAGATACTAGGTGCGTGGTGACGAAGGGTCGGGGCGAATGACGGGCCTCGAACACCATTCACTCATAGGCATAGCCCCCACCGCCTCCTCCTCCCACACCCAGCCCAGCGGAAGGAGGCCCCCCCCCCCTCCTCGGCGTGCGAGAGGGGTTGTTTTGAAAGCGCCTTTTGCGGATTTGCCATCAGCGGCTCCTATCGCCCTGATAACGGTCGCTGCTTGCAACTCCGCTAACGGCGCTTTCAAACCAACCCCTCACACGTCGAGGCCGGGAGGAGGGAGGGAGGTCTCCTTCCGCCGCCGCACCAAAGATCCTACAGCTATAGGATCTTTGAGCTGCACCACTCGGCCCCGCACCTTCCTGTCGGAGGCGGCGGCACTTTGGCGTTGGACAGGGACGGCCAAGACAGCGGGGCAATGTTGTCCGAGGAGCGCTGACCTTCCTTCCTCCCCACCTCCTCTGCCCCTTCCCCCCCCTCTCTCTCTTGTACGCCCCCCTCCACCCCTCTTATCCTGGGACCCCCTCCTCTCCATCCCGCACTGATCCCCATTCCCTCCTCTATTCAGTCCTCACTGACATCCCATGTGCTCCCCTCCCCACTTACCCCCCCCCCAAATCTATTCATCACCCTACCCACCTCGCATTGATTCTCCTGCCACCCCCCATCCATCCTACACTGGTCCAATTCATCCTGTACTGACCCCCGTTCCCATCCATCCTGCACCTCTCCCCCCATTCATAATGCACTGATCCACCCATTCATCCCGTACTGACCCACCCTCCATTTACCCTGCACCAATCCCCCCATCCATCCTGTAGTGATCTCCCCATTCATCTTTTACCGATCCCCATTCATCCTGTACTGATCCCCTCATTCATCCTGTAGTGATCTCCCATTCATCCTGCATAGACCCTCCGATCCACACTGTCCTGACCCCCCCCCTCCATTCATCCTGTACTGATCCCCCCATTCATCCTGTGCTGATTCTCCCCCCATCCATCCTGTACTGATCCCCATTCAAGAAGAATGGGGGGGAACAGTTGAAGAAGGGCCTCGACCCGAAACGTTGCCTATTTCCTTAGCTCCATAGATGCTGCCTCACCCGCTGAATTTCAGCATTTTTGTCTACCCCCATTCATCCTGTACTGAACCCCCATTCATCCTATACTCACCCCCCCATCCATCCCATACTGACCCCCCCCCATTCAACACCACTGACATCCCCCGTGCTCTCCCCTCACAATTTTACATACTCCAACCAACATGTACTAATTCACCTGCCTCATCCATCCATTCCGCACCGATTGCCTTCTCAACCCCCCCCCCCCCCCCCCCCCCCGCCGCCATCTATCCACCCCGCACCGATTCACACACCACCTGACCCTATTGTGCTTCATGGTCTTCAGAGCGAACATTGATTATGTTTGATAACGGAATGTAATCAAATGTGTTTTAATTCCCAATGTTACTATTTGTGTTGACACCTTTAAACATATTACCAAAGAACATTTGCTGCAGTTATGTCCTTTGGCCATCTCTTGTCAGTTAGTGTAATGTTTAACCTGTCAGATGGGTAAAGTCGGTTTTAACAGCTATTATCATAAAATGCCTTTAGAAATTTCCTTGCAACCTGTATATTTTGTTATGGATAAATTTGGGAAGCCAGAGTGTTTCTGTGCCAATAGCAATAACGACCTATGCTATGGCCACGTCATGGTAATTTTCGGTCCTTCACAGAAAACATGCTTGCATCAATCTGTAGTGTGTATGGTTAAGCATATATGTTACCATGGTCCAGGATTTATTGACGCAGGTTGATCATATGCTGAATAATCCAACCACATTTTTGTTTGGAAGTGGAAAGAACTAATAGGAATTGCATTAATTGCAATGTGTAAAAGAGTTGAGATATTCTATTATAATTTTGCTGCATGTCATTGTGGTATATATCATGTCTTGATTGGTGAATATGTTTAGTTTGTGAGTTATTTGAAGCAGAAATAATATGTGAATATAGACAAAAGTGCTGGAGAAACTCAGCGGATGCGGCAGCATCTATGGAGCGAAGGAAATAGGCAACGTTTCGGGCCAAAACCCTTCTTCAAACTGATGGGTTTCGGCCTGAAACGTGGCCTATTTCCTTCGCTCCATAGATGCTGCTGCACTCACTGAGTTTCTCCAGCACTTTTGTCTACCTTCGATTTTCCAGCATCTGCAGTTCCTTCTTGAACATAATATGTGAATGCTTCATTGAGCATAATTCCGACTAGTAACTACGCACTTCGTCCGAGCACATTATCGCACACGTCATGCAACCGTCTTCAATGACCACCTAAACTGTCATTTGGCAACCTAAAAAGCTGTCAAGGTTGCCCGGCTGGCAACAGGGGAAAAAATTTAAGCGAGAGCCCTGACTACGCCAAAATGGTACACGATAGCGCTACAATGTTTGGACCACCTTACTCACAATTGTCCAGTGGTGTTTTTTTTATCGTTTCGTTCAGTATTATGGTATATTTTAAAGTTATTCACACTTTCAAATGTACAAATTTACCTTTTCACTTAACTTCTCACTGTAAAAAAAAATCAAATCCAACTGCTGGCCCTGCCCGTTACAATGTTGCAAATCCCAGGATACCGAGTCCTGGCAGCAAGTGCAATTGGATTTTTTTTTAAAGTTTAAAAAGAGGGAGGGTGAATAAGGGGAAATGAGCCACCCCTGCGCAGTTAGGGGCTATGGGTGAGTGGTGAAATATTGCGATGGGGGAAACGGGTTGCGTTGGAGGAACGGGTGAGTGGTGGAATATTGCGTTGGGGGACCATGCCTCCCGTGGGGGCTATGGGTGAGTGGTGGAATATTGAAAGGTCCATGACCCGTGATGTTAAATGTTTCTTTTTCCACGTGCGTTGAATGGCCTGCTTTATGTTTCTAGCTTTTCCCATTTCCTTTCAGATTTACAGCAATCTGTATTTTTTTTATTTTCATGCACCCCGATACAACCTCCAGTTTCCTTCTAGTTCTCAAAAATGTGAACTGTAGGTTAAATGACTACTGTAAATAAATTCACTGCAAGTAAATAAATAGCAAGTGTCAAAGTATGTGGTAGAAGAACCATAGGAAAAAAAGAGACGGGATGGGTCCGAAGGAGTGTGCTGCAAGAAACCATTATGGTCCGAATGGGCTGAATTAAGTCCTTCTACATTTAGCTGCACTCTCCAATGTTTTCCAAATCCTCCAAGTATCTTTCTCCATTGAAAATTAAAGATTTCTACAAGCATCAAGAAAACTAATGAATTGGGTTTCAAATAGATCAAGATAACTAACACCATGAGCCTTACCTGGTTTAGTTCTTCATCATTTGCCACTGCCAGCAGAATGTGCCTTGGAGTAATTCTACTCTTTTTGTTATCCCTGGCTGCATTTCCAGCCAGTTCCAGAATTTCAGCTGCACAAGAATACATTTTTGTTATTAAGTTCAAAATAACCCATACCAGAAATATTTGCCGAAAGTGCCAAAATAAAACTTCCTCCAAAATTAACAGAAACATTTTGATTCCTCAAAAATGATTTGTTTTTAAGTTTTAGACGTAAACCTGGTTTTTAAGTTCTAAATTTAGACTTTTACCTGCAAGGTACTCAATGACTGCAGCCAGGTAAACAGGAGCTCCCATTCCAATACGATATTTGAATGTTGATTTCCGCAAGTAACGCATCATTCTGCCAACAGGAAAAATGATTCCTGCTCTGGATGAGCGTGACACCTTGGACATTTTCTTTTTTCCACTTCGGGCTGACATCTTGCAATTTGTGTATTAGAAAAATACCACCTGTAGATCTGAAAAGGATATAATCGGTCACTTAGACATTGAATCTTGTAGCACACCAGGATATTTGGTTCATCTGGGACATGCCAGCTTTCTTCCCACTCTCCCCGTCATTCCTTTATTATCCTGCAAATATTTGTATTTTAGAATTAAATCAACATTTTAAAAGGTGTTTAATGTGCATGATAGGCCAGCAACTAAAATCTTTCTTAGAGCATTATCAAACAAATTCATCAGCTGCAGACAGGTTTCTGGGTATAGCAATAAGTGGATATAGTAGGAAGCTAAAACAAATTGATAGGAAGTCAGCAAGGTTAACAGTAGCTTAAAAGAAATGTTGAACAGCAATCCTTATCCATCACTCGGGATGTTCAAATTTTTATCTTACTATTTTGGGGCCACAAAGCTTAAACATTAGTACTTCGGCGCAGGTCTACACCACAATTTTGTAGCACATTTAATCTCCAATCTTTAAACATTAGCTTGAATTGTTTAAAAAATGATTAAAGTAGCAACTTAAAAGACAAAATAAAATCTAAGTATGCATTAAATAATAATGAAAATAAATTTGACAAGTTCAGCTTTAGAACACCAAAATGTAGTCAAAAACTATAATTAATAATGAGTGGCTGAAGAATCATATTAAGAACTGTTGGCATTACTATACCAACAGCTAAGATTATTGTTTGAGATTTTAATTCACTTTTCAAAAACAAGGGACTGGAATTAATTTGAGGCATGCTCAATGATTTTATGAACTATATTTTAACATGGTATTGCCTCGACCATTTAGTCATCATCAACTAGTCATGACTAGTAACTTGGCAATTAGCAAAGTATTTTCAATCAGGGTGACCAGCATTGACTGCCTCGCCAACAGTCTGTCTGTCCTTTCCTTCTTTGTGTTTTAATTGGAGTGTGACAAATGCATGTTTTTAGTGTTCTTTAGCTTGTTTTGGGGGGGGCGGGGTGAGAACCTTTTCTAATCTCGTACCTCGACGGGGACTCGATTTCCCCCCCCCCCACATCTTATATCAGTCCGCACTGTGGCCTAACATCGAGGAGTTGGCGGCCTGTGCTGGAGATCGATTTTGAGAGCTCCACCGCAGTCGCCTGTGGACTCTCGAACCTCTACAGATGCACTAAAGAAAGTATTCTGACAAGATACCCCAACCCCCCCCCCCCTCAAACATGCCTCTTGTAAATACACTATTCTCAGTTGATCTGCCTCTGCTGCATCTGATCCCAGGATGAGGCTTTCCATTCCAGGACATCAGAGATTCTTTAAGAAAGGCCCACTAGATCTCCCTGTTACTAACCATTTTAACGCCTCTGCCCATCCCCATACCAGCCTCCTCCATTACCAGAGTACGGCCACACACAAACGGAAGGTAGTGTCTCATATTCTGCTTGGGTAGCTAACAGCCTAATGGCATGAACATTGAATTCTCCAATGTTAGGTAACTACAAACCCCTGCCCTCTCCCTTCTTCTCCCACAACCTCCCTGTTCATTGCCCCACCTGGACCAGCACCTATTTCTCCCCTCCCTCCTACATTCCTTCCACTAGCTTCACAATTCACAATGTTTCAATCCTTTTATCTCACACCTTTTGTCTTTTCATCTCTGGCCTTCATCCAACCAACTGCATATAAAAAGCCCCCCTCACACGATTCATCCAATTACCTATCAGGCTTTGTCCTGCCCCATCTCTCTTCTAGGCTTCCCGCAATGAGTTTCAAGGACGCTCCCAACCTGAAACATGTTCTCCTGTGATGCTGCCTGGCCTGCTGAGTTATTCCAGCACGGTCTCTTTTTAAGAAGAGCTTCTTTCCCACTGCTACCCACCTCCTGAACCAGTTTGTTCATACCTCATTCGAGGAGATGCTGCGACTTATCTTGTTAGTAAAACCCAATTATATTCTCTGAAATTTTGATTAATCTTCAGTTCAAAGTTTTTTAATGCCAATTTGGAACGTAAAACATAAACTATATACTGATTCAAGAAGTGAAAACTAACATAACATCAAAAATAAACTGCATTTTCCAAACAATGTATTGCATTTAGGCAATGCACTACTGGCTCACAGGCTGTTCCAATCAAAATACCAGTTAGCTGAAATACATGCATCAGGAAGTTCTGGATTTCTGCACCTATGTGCTGCAACTTGGAAAGTAAAATACCTTCAGGTGGTCAGAGGTTCAGTTATGAATTCACCAGTCTTGGAGCGGTTGCTAATTTTAATGAGCCGAGGGGCTGGATACATATGTTATTCCTATTCATTTAAAAGGGGTTGCCAACCTTCAAAAAATGAAGGTGTTTAAAACATTTTTTTTAGGTAATGTCTTCAATCACTTTATATCTAAATATATTTTAATAGAAATTAATTATCAATCGTTTTAATTTTAAGCTGATTTTCACAATCTGAAGAAGGGTCTCGACCCGAAACGTCACCTATTCCTTCGCTCCATAGATGCTGCCTCACCCGCTGAGTTTCTCCAGCATTTTTGTCTACCTTCACGATTACTAATCTCATTGTTCAGGAGGGTTTAGGCAATCCAAAATTAAGGCCTCAATTTTGCCTTCCAAAACCCACTTGGGCCTTTCAGCTTGCGCCATCTTGTGGGCAGCTGCAATGGTGTGGTTATTGTGCTGCAAGAAAAGTTCAACATCATGATTATTTATTCAAATCCAGACACTAGCTGACATACTCATTTACAATAGAAAAGAGGCACGTTATTTTGACTCAAAACGCATTGTTAAACTGGTTGATCAAGTTTTAGAAATATTATATTATGTTTGCTTAAAAGCTGAAAGAAAAATGTGGTCTACAAATTTTTCAGGAGCAATGCATTTTTCATATTGCAAAAAGAATATACTACAAACAATTAAAATGAAAAAGTTTATTTCATTCATTCATAGTGTTTGGACATGACCAGCATCTTTTGCTCATTTCTAATTGCCATAGAACACAATGTTTTTTCTGAGGCCAGTTATTATAAATTACATTGCTGTGAGCCAGGAGTCGCACATGTTCTTACTTTACAGGCAGTTAATAGATCTGCTGCCCCTACAAATTTGTCCATAACCATCATTTTGTCTACTTTGCATGTTTTATATTATACTTCAGCAAAAGAAAAATGTATCTTTTCTTTTACGTGAAAAGCCAAGGTCATGCACACGTGGGTCCAGATTTGTGTGGACAACAAGGCTATAAATATTCCGTTAATGAAGAAATTGAGCAGCTACTTCCACGCCAACCAGAAATAAGTATTGTCATTCAATGAGCCTCAGGATCTACATGGAAGAGACAGTATGTTTCTTGAAGGTATAAACCATATATCTCCTTGAGGAAACCAGAGGCAGGAATCTCCAGAAGCAACAGATGTTGCTCATAAAGCTTGTATATTCTTACACCCATCTCTCTTGCAATATAAAACAAACAATTTCTCCCAAATTGTTTATTGTTCCTGCATTTTAAATTTGTGATCCGTTCTGAAAAAGGCACCAATGTTTTAAGCAAATGGACTGGGCGGTGGAGATGGATTATTATGCCTGTGAGTGTGAGGCTAAATACTTTCACAGGAAGAATAAAAAGACAATGTTTCTTTCTAAATTGTAGTTTGAAATTGTAGTTGGTAGTACATGTTCATGAATTGAAAGATTTAAGTGTTCTGATTAAGGAAATGCAAAAACATTTTGGTACAGCAAAGCAAATAAGGCAGCAAATGGAACATTTTCCTTTAAAGCAAAGTATAAATGCAGTGCTGAGACTTGTCTTATGCTCGCTAGATTTTAGAAGATCAGATGTGATCTAATTGAGGTATACTTGAAGGATTAATGGAATTGATGACAAGAAGTTCACAATGGAGAGTCCAAAGTTGAGGGGCAGTCTTAAGTTTTAAGGAAATCAGCTACTTGCGACCGATGAAAAATTCCTTTGCAAATGTTGTTGCAAATCTTTTGAATTATCCCTTTCAAAAGCTCTGTGCATACTCAGAGTACATTCAAGACTGAGATTGTTATGATCTGAGAGGATACGACAGAAAACCGGAAAAACTATACGATTAGTAACATGGGGACATTTTCATTCAATTTTATTTAAAAATCTAAATTTAAAAGAAAATTCTCTTTTCCTACAAAATTAATATCTTCACATTCCCTCATGTTACGCTCATCTCTGAACATTTTCCTCACTTGTTTAGCACTGTAAAAACTACCCGCTCACTCTCCCTCCAAGCCCATGGCCTTTATTTAACCCAGATGTGTTAATTTATCCATTTAAATAATTCGTTTTTTAACAAGACTGATCATTCGAGCACCTCAGTTACTTCAGCCTTACAACAACCCATTGATTACTTCTGCAAAAGTAAAACATGGCAAATGCTGAAAATCCACAATTAACAAAATAATTATAAATATTTAGTGGATCAGTTAGCATCTCTGGAAGCTGGACAAAGTATTTGAAGTCAATGATCTGTCGCGATTAAAGATCATGGACCCGTATTATTAACTCTCTTTGCAGATCAGCTTAATACTTTTTGCTTTTGCTTTTATTTCATCTATTTTGTGTCCTTTGTCAATCATTCCTCCATGCTTATAGCCCTGGCCCTTCCAAAAGCCAAACATTCTGCATTCATAGATCTCCCGCATTTACTCATAAATAAAATTCAAATCCTGATCTCTTTCTCATAAAACTATCTTTACTTTGCTCATTCATAATATTCTACTTGTCATTAATAGCGATGTTACAAAACTTACCTTCAGCGACAATTTAATAATTTGATTCAAATAAAATGTGACTTCTAACGCCCTCAACGCGACGGATCGCATGAACGGGACAAAACAAAGGGTGAGTCGTGTATTTTACATATAAACTTGCTTCTTCGGATGGCTTTAATCTAATTTTACGTTGCAAAAACGTGATTTGGGCCTCATACGAACCGGAAATGTTTTTCCTGCCGATATGGGGTTCAAATTCACTGCAAATGCAACATTCCAATCGATTGCGTTCCAGAAAAATCCACTCGCAAGATGATTTAAATGCTCTTGTTTTTGGACAATCATGTCATGAGCATCTAAATCATCTATATGTGGTGTTATTGTCTACCCATAATCAATATTTTTATACTAAATATCAATTTTAATCCCATGTATTGTGCAAAAAAATTTTTTTTGATTATATTGAGAGGATGTTTCTAGATTAATTTATGGGAATTAAACATCAAATTCCTTCCATCTGGCATATGAATTCATGACACTGAGATTTAAAAATCATGTTATATTGTGAATTCTTGTGTGAATGGGATTAGTTTGTTATTTGGATACTTAGGCTATTTTAAATATATATCCTTTTCTTAAGAAATGGAATCTACAGGACATTCTTAATGGGAAAGTAGTGGGCAGAAAGGCATGTCATGCGTGGTTTGAAGAGCAAAAACTTGTAGTTTACAATGCCAAAATTGAAAAGTTGAGGAAAAACAAGGTTTCCAGAGTTGCTTATTGGTTACAATCTGAGGAGTATGATGATGCAACTGATTATATTAGGCTGTGGGCCGAGGAGCTTTTTTGTGCAGTTTCGTGACCCGACTCACGGAACTACATTAAATTTTCACATATTGTGTAAAAATATTATATAAATCATCCCTGAAACTCGTCAAGAACAAAACGTGCACATTTTTAAAAATCAAATTAGAGAAAAAAACGGAAAATGTTCAGGTATTTCTAGTCCAATCAAAGCACGTTTAACATTGAGTCGGACGCCAGTTGGCCAATCACGCGCTTTGTTTCAGGCCAACTAGGCAGGGAGCACACATCGTGGCTGAGAGTGCTTCTACTGATGCCTGTTTACTGGAGATTACGATGAAGGTTTTGTTGTTCTGTGGAATACATGTCGTGAAAACTTGCACCAGGGTAATTGAATTTAGTGAGAAAAACATTAAGAAATCTGAAGAATATGCAGCTAAGTGGATAGAAGTGGAACAAAGCCTTGAAAGCAAAGTCCCTGCTGAGGTGCTGCAACAAAAAGTCGTGAAACTGGAACTCAAAGGTAAGATCTAAAGTCTGAATTATGAAAATTAATCTGTATGGACTTTAATTAATTTAATTGCACCCTTTTATAATGTGAAAAAATGAGATTTGGAGGCTGTACATTCATTCACTCACTCGCTCACTCACTTATTCATTCATTCATTCATTCATGAAGTTGAGGGCCTAAACTATGTGTATCCACAACAAAGTAAATTAAACATTTTCACTAATGCCTGCTTGTTGAAGTCTAATAAGTTTTCTTTAACATCTATTCTCGGAGCTGCCTGCGATAACCTACCGGGAACAAGTGCTCCGACCGCGGGGCCTATGTACTTAACATAGTGAAGCCGCGGTCTCAATTAAGAAGCGGCCGATTCGCGAACGCGGAGCCACGGAGTATGTTTGGATCATCTCCATGGGGGGGGGAGAAAGGCTGTACATAGTGCCGTCCGTAGCGGCCGTTTCCAGGCCCCGACCACGGGAGAATAACAGAGGAATATTCACTGCACTTTATAGGCTTCCATTGGAGTGAGAGATGGTCAGAAATGGCAGATGTTTATGTAGAAATGAATTGGTGTATGTGAACTTGAACTTGAACTAATCTATCTATGGCAGTAACAGTTATTCTCATTAACATTAAGAAGAGGTTGAAATGTTATGAATTGAAGTCCATACAGACTTAATGACTGAGATGTTTTTTTTGTAGCCTCTGCCTGACCCTCCACTTGAACTTGAACTAACTTATCAATGGACTTATCAAAAGACTTGGAATCTGATGAAGAATATTCAGATGAAGATCAGATGTAATGTAAACAAATAAATTGGGGAAATAAATGATTATATAAAGTTTTATTTTAATGTCGATCGTTTCACTGTTTATTTGGTCAAATTATTTAAACATAATGGCGTGCTGGTGAATGACAGTGCGACAGTCCACCCACCCATATATACACACATCCATCCAATCGCACACTTCCATGCATGCACACACACATACATACATCCGCAGACATACATGTACACATCCATGCACACACATACATCCATCCACACATACAGTGGCTTGCAAAAGTATTCATACCCCTTGAACTTTTCCACATTTTGTCACGTTACAACCACAAATGTAAATGTATTTTATTGGGATCTTATGTGATAGACCAACACAAAGTGGCGCATAATTGTGAAGTGGAAGGAAAATAATACATAGTTTTCAATTTTTTTTACAAATAAAAAACTGAAGTGTCGCAATGTATTCAGCCCCCTTTACTCTGATACCCCTAAATAAAATCCAGTGCAACCAATTGCCTTTAGAAGTCACCTATTTCGTAAATAGAGTCCACTTGTGTGTAATCTAATCTCAGTATAAATACAGCTGTTCTGTGAAGGCCTCAGGTTTGTTAGAGAACATTAGTGAACAAACAGCATCATGAAGCCCAAGGAACACACCAGATAGGTCAGGGATAAAGTTGTGGAGAAGTTTAAAGCAGGGTTAGGTTATAAACAAATATCCGAAGCTTTGAACATCTCACGGAGCACTGTTCAATCCATCATCCAAAAATGGAAAGAGTATGGCACAACTGCAAACCTACCAAGACATGGCCGTCCACCTAAACTGACAGGCCGGGCAAGGAGAGCATTGATCAGAGAAGCAGCCAAGAGGCCCATGGTAACTCTGGAGGAGCTGCAGAGATCCACAGCTCAGGTGGGAGAATCTGTCCACAGGACAACTATTAGTCATGCACTCCACAAATCAGGCCTTTATGGAAGAGTGGCAAGAAGAAAGCCATTGTTAAAAAAAAGCCATAAGAAGTCCCGTTTGCAGTTTGCCACAAGCCATGTGGAGGAAGGTGCTCTGGTCAGATGAGACCAAAATTGAAGTTTTTGGCCTAAATGCAAAACGCTATGTGTGGCGGAAACCTAACACTGCACATCACCCTGAACACACCATCCCCACTGTGAAACATGGTGGTGGCAGCATCATGCTGTGGGGATGCTTTTCTTCAGCAGGGACAGGGAAGCTGGTCAGAGTTGATGGGAAGATGGATGGAGCCAAATACAGGGCAATCTTGGAAGAAAACCTGTTAGAGTCTGCAAAAGACTGGGGCGGAGGTTCAGCTTCCAGCAGGACAACGACCCTAAACATACAGCCAGAACTACAATGGAATGGTTTAGATCAAAGCATATTCATGTGTTAGAATGGCCCAGTCAAAGTCCAGACCTAAATCCAATTGAGAATCTCTGGCAAGACTTGAAAATTGCTGTTCACAGACCCTCTCCATCCAATCTGACTGAGCTTGAGCTATTTTGCAAAGAAGAATGGGCAAAAATTTCAGTCTCTAGAAGTGCAAAGAAGAGACATACCCCAAAAGACTTGCAGCTGTAATTTCAGCGAAAGGTGGTTCTACAAAGTATTGACTCAGGGGGGCTGAATACTTTTGCACGCGACACTTTTCAGTTTTTTATTTGTAAAAAAATTTGAAAACCATATATCATTTTCCTTCCACTTCACAATTATGCACCACTTTGTGTTGGTCTATCACATAAAATCCCAATAAAATACATTTACGTTTGTGGTTGTAACGTGACAAAATGTGGAAAAGTTCAAGGGGTATGAAAACTTTTGCAAGCCACTGTACATACACACTTACATCCACATACACGTTTGACAGGTATACACAGACACACACACAAACTACAGATACTCAAACAACACAACACTTTTAGGGTTATTTTAGGTTAAAGGTAATGGCCCTCATTTGCAAAGGCATCATCGGGGGGGGGGGGGGGTCTTTAACATAAATATAGGCTCATTGTAGCTTAAAATGAATACTCATCGAGTAAACATCGGAGCATTCCATTCTTGGTCAGGATGTGACATTTACATCAGAAATAAGACAGGTCTCTTACAGGTCTGTCCCCCAGTCCCACTATGGCCATTAGCCCCATTCTCCCCACTATGACAGTCAGTGGGGTTCAGTAAACGGGGGAACCCAGAGGATCTGTCCTGACCCTTTAATTAGGCAGGTTCATGAGCGCTTAAAACATGGGACTTCTGCTGCAGTCTTATTACATTTCCTATTAAAGCGACTGGAAGATGCCTTGCAGGACTGTCCCCCAGCCTGGAACTGCCCCAGTCCCACTATGGCCGTGACCCCCCACTCTGCACACTGGCAGTCAGTGGGGTTCAGTAAAGGGAGGAACCCACAAGAACTGCCCTCACCCATTAATTAGGCTGGTTCATTTTTGAATTTTCAAGGCAGTCTGGGTGTTTATTACTATTTCCGTCACAACGGTCAATTTTGTAATTGACTACATTTAGGTAATTAACTAATTATATGTTTTAATTTCAGGTCATCCAAGTAAGATGTTTTATATTTGTTTCAGAATGCTTCAATCTATAATAACTGAAAATGTCATTCAGTTCTCTTAATTTTTATGAAGGTTATGGGCTTTTGACTGTCCTTCAATCACAGCTTTTGTGTCAAGTCAATGCAAAAGCAATAGGGCACAAGATGCTAATTTCCAAGTATGAAAATGACCATAACGTTTTTAATACTGAAGATATAAAAGTGAATTAGGTGTCAAATTAAACTTCTTTTTATGCTTTATCTGATGGGATAAATTGCAGACTTGATTTTTTAAATCTCAAAATTTTGTAATTCAGGCATTTGCCGAATTCAGGCATTTCCATTTGCAGGCAAGGAGGCTTGATTTGAAACGCAATCCTTAACGCGGGAAACAAGACCTATTTCGCATAAGCAAGTTCACATAAAGAAACGTGAAACATTATCTCCGCGTACCGAACACGTTTCAATTATACTTTGCCCAAGTAGGACGTTTTAATAGATTCGAGATTTTCATTAAGTATCTCTGAATATCCCGCAGCCCTCAAATCGTAGTGAGTGGCCCGATAAAAGATGGCAACAAAACTAAAATGAAAGCTAACAGCAAAACTAGCCGTCGTTTTTTTTAAAACCGGAGAAAAATGCGGACAGTCCCGTCCATCTTGAGCAGCAGCATCGAGGCGCCCTGCGGCAGAGGCGGGAAGCAAGGTGAGCATTTGGCGCCTTCTGCCCAACGGAACGCGGCGCCGTTCAAACTACGAGCTCGATTGGGCCCCGCTCAACCGTCGCCCCGGAGCGGCTCGCACAGGGCCTCGGCTCACAGGGCTCCTCTCCCCAACACGCACAAACCCCGCAGCTTCCGAACAACTCCGCACGGTGAGCATTCTTAGTTCCGCAATTAGGATTAGCTTTTTTCGTTTTACTGATTATACGCGAATCGGCGACTTAAAACAAACCATGCTCCCCCCCCCCCCCCACTCCTCTCTATTTTAAACACTTTAAAATTAAAGACAAAACCTCGAGGCCTAGTAAAAGAAACGCGTAAAACACACGATGAAGCCCCAAGACCGAGTGTCCCCATTCCTGCCGGAAACCCCCCCCCCCCAGCAAACGAAATAAATGAGCAATTTTTTTGAAATAATACAACTATTAATATTTTAAAAACACGGCGGAAATAAAACCTCTTACATCCACAGCAAGATATCAGAGATAAATCTGAATTGCCGATGTAATTTTTCTGGGGGAGGGGGGGGGAAGAGGGACGTTGAGTAACATTCGTTCTTGTCAAGTGAACCCACTATTGTTTATTTGTAAAACAGATTTAATAGCGTGTTGTGCTTACCTCGTTTGCTGCGCGGCAAAGGGGTCTATAGATCCTTGTCGTCCGGCGTTGATCCTGTGCATGGAGCAGGAAAAGGAAGCTCTCTGGCTCTCGCAAAACCCATTTGAAAATACAAACCCAGCCAATCAGCAAAGTAAAATGATCAGAGCAGGGGAGGATAGGTTACCAGGGGGGGCGAATTACAAAAGACCCAAGTTTCCCCACGCACAAAAACAAATTAAAATCAACCGTCGGTGTGGATTTCGTCGCCAGAGACGTGGCAATGTAGGACAAGTTATCACCTGCTCTGTCACTTGGTCGGATAAAGCTGATGAATCCTATTGTAAATTTCTATCCGAGTCACCTCTGCGTGAAATGGTTCTGCCTTTGCTTAATAAAACTGGGTGGGATCAATAGAGCAAAAAAAAATCAAACCGAACGTGCTTTCTTGAGCGAGGGGATTCAACTATGCAAAACAAAAGAAAACGTACAAATTTGGTGGTGGTTGAGTTTCTAGACAAGTAGAAGTATGAACAAGTCCGACCACTGCAGCTGTGAATTTTAAATTCAGATTAATAATCTGTAATTTAAAATTATTATATATAATGGTAACCACATAAAATTCTTCAGTGTCTCTAATGCATGACATGAGATTCCAGATCAGCAGCAATAACTTTTATCTGTCCTCTAAAACATAAACCATTTATTTGCATCAAATGAAGCAAGCAACCTACCTATGAATTTGAACACAGTTGTTCCTATCCCATTTGAAAAATGTTGTCTTGCAAACATCTGGGAACAGGTATCTAAATAAGAGACTTCAACGCTGCTGAATCCTGTGGGTATTGTTTTGTGGGGAGACAATTTCTTTCCAGTATTGAACTTTCTTCAGAATCAACACAAAAACTGCACAAAGACGCCAGACATTCTCAGTCTATACGTTCATTAGTGTCATACTCCACAGTGTCCCACCTATGTTGCCCCTGGGGTGATATCCCTTCCCTTGCTTTAGGTGTGTCCCCACCAGATTCTGCCCCTCAATGTCCAGCGATGGAAGCAGTGGTCCACCCCCACAGAGCCTTGGCTGCAACAAGCTTCAGTGAGTCCCTCAGCACATAGTCCTGCAATCTGGATAGGGCCAGTCAGTAATATTCCTTGACTGACATCTTACTGTGCAGGTGGTCAACAAGTTTTGGGCAGACAGCGTACACCAACACTATCCTTCACACAAGGGACAAGTTAGAATTTTAACTGAAGCCAATTAACTTACAAACCTGTATGTCTTTGGAATGTGGGAGGAAACTGGACCACCCAGCGGAAACCCATGTGGTCACAGAGAGAACATACAAACTGTAAAAACAGCACCCGTAGTCAGATCGAACCTAGTCAGACTGAACCTTGACCGAGCACTGTGCTGCGCAAACGGAGCTGTTTGGGATGAACCGTGACAAGGACACTTGCATTATTCGCCAAACCCTCTTTGCAATTCCACACTCTGCAAAGAGGTGGGCAACCATCTTCTTTCTAGCAGCCATCCCGAGGACAGTGTGCATCAGTAGTAAGATTCCAACAGTGCAGGAAGGATCAGACTGGGAGGGCCCTTCTCACTGCCAGCTAAGCGAGGTCTTGGTGCTTGTTGGTGAGTTCTGGTGATGAGGCATTTCATCAAACTGGACAGTCTGCACAAAGAGCCATGCCACGAGATCCATTGAGTCCTTGTCTTGCATTGCTTGAAGGATGTTCCATACTGACCACTGCCCGATAGACGTGGTCAAAGGTGTTGGTCTGGAAGAACCTTTCCACAATAGATAAGCAGTGCAACAATTTCTAGCTGATTTTCATATTGCATGACATTGGTGGCAGGCCCATCCTTTGCAACACTGTAGAACCTTAGACAGTAATGACACTTGGTACCCATGTGCTTTGGCTCCACGCACAGCCTGATGCAGCTGCATATGAAGGTGGCCATCTAGATGAGTGCGATATTGGGCAAGCTGTCGCACACATAGTCTGTAGATTTGTGCATCGTAACCTGTTGAACCTGCTCAATCTTTGATCTGCAGGTGAACTGGAAGACAGCCTGGGTGATCGTTGAAGCAGAGGAGCAGGTGATTGGCCACATCAGTGTCAAGTATAGCAGCCACGAAAGCACCTCACATCTCCTGACCACATTTGTTCTGGTTATCGAGAAGGAGTCCTGCTATCCACAGATCTCATTTTTGCTTGACCATGACAAACCGCTCCAGCCAATTCTTGTTGCATGCCTTACCCACTCCGAACCAGATCCCCAGCACCTTCAGGTGGTCAGACCTGATGGTGAAGGGGATGAAGGATTGATCAGGCCAGTTGCTGCATGAGCTCACTCTTCCTGCAGTTGACTCTGAACTTGCTGCAAACTCAAACTGATCACAGAAATATTCCGTTAATGAAGAAATTGAGCAGCTACTTCCACGCAAACCAGAAATAAGTATCGTCATTCAAGGAGCCTTAGGATCTATGTGGAAGAGACAGTATGTTTCTTGAAGGTATAAACCATATATCTCCTTGAGGAAACCAGAGGCAGGAATCTCTAGAAGCAACAGATGTTGCTCATAAAACTTGTATATTCTTACACCCATCTCTCTTGCTATATAAACAAACAATTTCTCCCACATTGTTTTTTGTTCCTGCATTTTAATTTTGTGATCCGTTCCAGATACCCAAATTTTATTTCCCCACTTCCATCAAAGGCCAATAGTACGAACACAGGAATTAATAGACATATTCCCGGTCAGCAGATTGTTCCTTGTTGCATGCCACAAAGATCAATATTGTATACTCAACTATTCACAATTTATCGCAATGCCCTAGATGGGAAGAGAGAGTAAGGTAGTTATGCTTGCTTATGTCAAAGCACAGCGAGAAAGTGAATTGTAAGGATACAGAGTCAAAAAAGGCACCAATGTTTTAAGCAAATGGACTGGATGGTGGAGATGGAGTATTATGCATGTGAGTGTGAGGCTAAATATTTTTATAGGAAGAATAAAAAGGCAATGTTTCTTTCTAAATTGTGGTTTGAAACCAGTATATGTTCATGAATTGAGAGATTTAAGTGTTCTGATTAGGAAAATACAAAAAATACGTTGGTACAGCAAAGCAAATAAGGCAGCAAATGGAACATTTGCCTTTACTGCAAAGTATAAATGCAGTGCTGAGACTTTATATATTTTCTGCAAGAACATATTTGCATGTTATATTGGTTTCTGTATCAGAGGATGAAGTTAGTGCAATGTAATTTTATGTCCAATCATGAAAAATTGGAATTGTCCTACAAAAGGCAACTGAGGACGCTTGCCTTTACGCTCACTGGATTTTAGAAGATCAGATGTGATCTAATTGAGGTATACATGAAGAATTTATGGAATTGATGACAAGAAGTTCACAATGGAGAGTCCAAAGTTGAGGGGCAGTCTCAAGTTTTAAGGAAATCAGCTACTCACCGAGTACATTCAAGACTGAGATCAAAAGATTTTGATGATACGACAGGAAACCGGAAATACTATTCGATCAATAACATGTTGAATGGTGGAGTTGATAATTTTTAAAACCTAAACCATTTAAAAGAAAATTCTGTTTTCCTGCAAAATTAATATCTTCACATTACCCCATGTTACGCTTGTCTCTGAACATTTTCCACACTTGTTTAGCACTGTAAAAACTACCCGCTCATGGGCCTGTCCCACTGAGGCGACTGCAGGAGACTATGCAGTCGCCACATGTTCGCGGGTGGTTGCCGGGGAGTCGCCTTCGTGGTCGTGAGGAGTCCCCGCATTCTGGGAACTAGTCGCAGACTCATTATGGACGCCGCTAATTTTTCAACGCGACTAGAATGAAGCCGCCATGGAGTAGCGAGAATTCCCGTGCTGTAGGTGGCTCGCCAGGAGGTCAGAGGTTCTCTTAGGTTCTCGTAGGTTGGAGCCGGTGCTGACCGGTGCATTTCATTGGCTCATTGGGGGGGAAAAAACGTAAGCAGTAGTTTTCAGAACGAAGGATAATCGACCGGTAATGTTAATGTCCGCCGAGCTTCACAGCCGTGTATCTCTGGCTTCTTAAAAGTTGTCTCCACTCCTTCTCCCCCTTTTAAAGGACTTACTGTACACTGTGTGTTTTAGCTTCTTAATTACAGCGCCAACCTTCCTGTTCATGTGTCTGTATCACATTGTGTGTCTGTATCACATTGTCTCTGTGTCTGTATCACATTGGCTCTGCACCATGTGAATTTCACTCAGACAGCACTCCCCCCGCTTGCCCAGTACCCCGCCTGCATAACGGGCTGGTGAAGGAAGCGATGTATTTGTGTGTGTTCCACTCAGACAGTCGCCATTCCAGTTGCCGTTTTTTCAGGCGACTGCGGCAACTTGACAGTCACCGGTAGTCGCCTGAAAAATCGCCTAAGTGGGACTCTCACTCCAGGCTTTCGGCCTTTATTTAACCTACATGTGTTAATTTATCCATTTAAATCATTCGTTTGTTAACAAGACTGATCATTCCAGCAGTTACATCAGCCTTACAACAACCCATTGATTACTTCCGCAAAAGTAAAACATGGCAAATGCTGAAAATCTGCAATAAACAAAAAACATTATATATACTCAATGGATCAGTTAGCATCTCTGGAAGCTGGACAAAGTATTTGAAGTCAATGAACTGTCGGATTTAAAGATCATGGACATCATAATTCTAACATTCTCTCTTTACAGATGTTGACTGATCAGCTTATTAGTTTTAGCTTTCTTTTATTCCATCTATTTTGTGTCCTTTGTCAATCCTTCCTCCATGCTTATAGCCCTGGCCCTTCCAAAAGCCAAACTCAGCATTCATATATCTCCCGCATTTACTCATAAATAAAAGTTCAAACCTGATCTCTTTCTCATAAAACTATCTTGACGTTGCTCATTCATAATATTCTGCTTGCCATTAATGCCAAATTCAGGCGTTTTCATTTGCAGGCATGATTTGAAACGCAATCCTTAAAGCGGGAAAGACGTCTATTTCGCATAAGCAAGTTCAAATAAAGAAACGTGAAACATTATTTCCGTGTACCGAACACGTTTCATTTATTACTTTATCCAAGTAGGGATGTTTTAATAGATTTGAGATTTCATTAAGTATCTCTGAATATCCCCCAACCCTCAAATCGTGGTGAGTGGCCCGACAAAAGATGGCAACAAAACAAAAATGAAAGCTAGGAACAAAACTAGCCGGGATTTTTTTTAAATCGGAGAAAAAATGTGGACAGTCCCGTCCATCTTGAGCAGCAGCACCGAGGCGCCCTGCGGCAGAGGCGGGAAGCAAGGTGAGCATTTGGCGCCTTCTGCCCAATGGAACGCGGCACCGTTCAAACTACGAGCTCGATTGGGCCCCGCTCAACCGTCGCCCCGGAGCGGCTCGCACAGGGCCTCGGCTCACAGGGCTCCTCTCCCCAACACACACACAAACCCCGCAGCTTCCGAACAACTCCGCACGGTGAGCATTCTTAATTCCGCAATTAGGATTTGCTTTTTTTGTTGTTTTTGTTTTACTGATTATACATTTACACGCGGAGTTGCGTGGCCGTGACAGCTTTTATTCAGGTAGCGGGTGCATCGCCTCCCAACTGTTCCTCAGAACGGCGAGCAGCATGAATCGGCGACTTAAACAACACATGGCCCCCCCCTCCTCTCATGTCTATTTAAAACACTTTAAAAAATAAAGACAAAACCTGGAGGCCAAGGAAAAGAAACGCGTAAAACTGGCCGAGTGTCCCCATTCCCGCCGAAAAAAAATCTTTCAGCAAACGAAATAAATGAGCACAGACTTTATAAATAACATACAATTGTTCATATTTTAAAAACACAGCGAAAATAAAATCTCTGACATGCACAACAAGGTATCAGCAGAAATAAGTCTGAGTTGCCGATGTATTTTTTTTTCCTTTGCGGGGGGGGGGGGGGGCGTTGAGTAACATTCGTTCTTGTCAAGTTTATTTGTAAAACATATTTAATAGCGTGTTGTGCTTACCTCGTTTGCTGCGCGGCAAAGGGGTCTATAGATCCTTGTCGTCCGGCGTTGATCCTGTGCATGGAGCAGGAAAGGGAAGCTCTCTGGCTCTCGCAAAACCCATTTGAAAATACAAACCCAGCCAATCAGCAAAGTAAAATGATCAGAGCAGGGGAGGATAGGTTAGCAGAGGGGCGAATTACAAAAGACCCAAGTTTCCCCATGCACAAAAACAAATTAAAACCAACCGTCGGTATGCATTTCGTCGACCGAGATGTGTCAATGTAGAACAAGTTATCGCCCCCTCCGAACCTGATCCCCAGCACCTTCAGGTAGTCAGACCTGATGGTGAAGGGGATGGAGGATTCTCTTCTTCTTGCGTATGGCGTGCACAGCCTAAAGTTGTAGGACAACTTGTTCTATTTGATCTTACTTGACTGTGCACGCCGGATTGATTGCATTTGTCGAAACAGGGCGGACCACGTGAAGGTTGCAATCTCCCACCCCAGGGATGGAGGATTGATCAGGCCAGTTAGCAAAGAGCATGGGCTCACTCTGCAGTTGACTCTGGATCTTGCAGTTGGACTCTGGATGCTGATCAATCTGCACTGACTATGGATCCAAGCAAAAGACGGCGACATTGTCTAGTTACTGGGAGATTTCTGAGTGTCCCCACTGCCCAGTAATGTCACCCCTCTTATACACTTGTCCTTCCTGATGGAGTTACCAAAGGGTTCTATACAGCACACAAACAAGACATGGTAGAATGGACAACTCTGCCTGACTCCAGTCCTCATGGGGAAGTTATACATTAACCACCCATTGATTTAAGGGCCTGTCCCACGGGCATGCGACTCCATGCGGCAAACGCGACCTAACCGCAAGCGGGGGCCGCGCGCAGGTCGAGTGATCACGGTACAGGGCAGGTCCCACCAGCATGCGGCAAACGCTACCAAATCGAGTGACGTCAAGACGGTGCGTACGGCGGCTAGGCGGTGCGCACGGCGTCGGGGCGGGGCGCACGGCCTCGAGGCGGCTGCGTCCGGCGTCGAGGCAGTGCGCACGGCCGTCGATGCGGCGCGCATGGCCTCAATGCGGCTGCGGGGCGGCAGGCCGTTGCCGCACGGAATTTTTGAGCAGTGTCAGTTTTTCGGAGCCCCGCGTGATGTCGGGACCAGCTCCGCACAACTCCATACGGCTCCGGCGATCGAAGTGGGACCGGCCCCGCAACCTCCGCACAGCCCCCGCTTGCGGTTAGGTCGCGCTAGTCGCATGCCCGTGGGACAGGCCCTTTAGACTGCACTATAGATATCAATGCAGTAGTAGAGCAGTTGGGTCCAGTTTCCAATTCCCTCCCAAATGCACACATCATGTACATTGTGATATCCTGTTGAAGGCCTTCTCCTGGTCTAAGCTGACCAGGTGGGTGTCCACCCCTCTGTCCTGCACATAACTGATGGCATCCCTGAGCAGTGCCAGGTTGCCCAAGATTTTCCTGGCAGGTACAGCACAGGTTTGGTCTAGGAGGATCACCTGGCCAGAGCATACTTGACCCAATTGGCGATGGCCTTGGACTGGATCTTACAGTCCACATTAAGCAACGTGATGAGTCTCCAATTCTTGATGTCATCATTCTCCCCCTTCTGCTTGTAGATGAGGGTAATGATGCTCTTCCTCAAGGGTCTGACATGCTGCCAGCCAGAAGCATAGCATTGTACACTTCTAGCAGGTTCAGACTGCCACAATCCCATAGCACCGAGTCCAACTCATCCGGTAATCCATCGCTTCTGGTAGTTTTATTCGAGTCAAAGGAATGGATGGACCCAGTCAGCTCCTCTAGGGTCACTGGGTGGTCCAGACTCTCCTGCTTACTTTTTTCCAGGACCTCTGTGATAAAGACAGAAAATTTTGGGAAGCTATGCTGTCTGTGGACTTTCTGTCCTACTGACTGGCATAGAAGGATCTGCAGATCATCAATATGCACTGCGAGGATGTTTCCGAGCCGTCCTCTTCCTTAAGGGAATGGATCACGGAGCTCCCTCTGTGAAACTTTTGGAAGAAGCTGTTGTGAGAACATTTCATCTTACACCATGAAGTGGACTTTGGCTTGGAAGGTGATCTCGGAGAATTCCAAAGCAAAAAGCATGGATTGACAGCTCTTCACCTCTTGCAGCTTCTCCCTCACATTTATTCCCTCTTGACTGCAGAAGGAGCAGTAGCTGTAAGTTTGTCTGACGTTGGCACGATTTCCTCTTACCCTCTTTGCTTTCTGAACACCTCTTGATGTTCTTCTTGGTTACTTTCTACCAATGTATCAGTAAGTCAAAGAGGGGCCAACCTGCATAGACCTTTTTTAGCTCATTGACGTTCTCTTGGGTCAGGTGTTTGACATTTAACTTCCGCACCCCCCTGCCTACCTTCTGTTCCTATTGTGGGTGATAAAAAGTCCAAAGGAGGTACTGGTCAGAGAAGAACACCAGCATGATGTTGGCGTGTCTGATTGTGACAGTCTTCAACGTGAAGAGGAGATCTATCCAAGAGCGGGCTGAGCCATCCGTTCTCAACCAGGGTTGCTGAAGGCATCGCACAGTTTTCATCTTTGCCGTCTCCATCAGGAGCCTGGAGGTGCTGATTGTCACAACGGAAGTTTATGTATGTAGACATTGAAGAGTAACTGTAAAGAGGATTGGACCTCAATGGGATAAATTGTTTTTTAAAACAGAGTTTTTTCTTTATGTAAATGAGATCCCATTGTGATGTAATGGTGGAACGCTGCAGTGTTTTTTAAAAGGGAGGTTTTTTTTCATGTAAATGAGAATCCATTGTGATGTCATTGTGGAGCGGAACACGGCTGACTTGCAGTTTATGTAAATGAGATCCCATTGTGACACCATACACTGGTAATAACCAGTGCAGATGGAAGTGATTTTTGTCAAAGTGGTTTTTGTAAAGTTTAAAATGTGAATAACTTGTAAAATATACCATCAATCTGAACGAATCTTGCCACAGCACCCCACAGGACAATGGTGAATAAGGTGGGCCAAAAATTGTAACGCTATCGTGTAACGTTTTGCCGTAGTTTCAGGATCACGCTCATCACAGACACACACACAGACATACAAACAAACAAGATGAACATTTTAGTAATATATACTAGACCAAGTGGGACCCGTTGGGTCCCTGTCACATGGGAGGGCTGGTCCCCGAACGCAATATTCCACCACTCACCCATAGCCCCCAACAGCAGAGGCGCGGCTGACGGGTTCCCGTTGTGACGCCAGAGATCCCTGTTGAACCCTCCCGAAGTGCGCCTCACCATCCCTCTTCCTACCTGTATCCTCCATTCCACCTCATCCCCAGCTCTCCCTCCCCCTCCTATTCATCCTCCCTCTTCTTTCCCCTCTCCTCCTCCCCTCCCTACTCCCTCATCTCTCCCTCCCTCTCCTTTTCCCTACCTTCAGTCACTCCCTCCTTCCATAACCCCTCTCCCCTCCCTACCTCCCTTGACGTCATTGTCAGGAGGAAGCTGCTGTGTTTTTTTAAAAGAGTTTTTTACAATGTAAATGAGATCTCATTGTGATGTCATTGTGGGGTGAAATACTGCTGATGGACAGTTTATGTTAATGAATCCCATTGTGACATCATACGCTGCTAACGGCCAGTGCAGATGGAAGAGCTTATTGTCAAAGTGGTTTTGTAAAGTTTAAAATGTGAATAACTTGTAAAATAAACCATCAGTCCTAACAGAACCTGTTGCAACACACCACAGGACAATGGTGAGTAAGATGGGGCAAAAATTGTGGCGCTATCGCTTACCATTTTGGTGGAATCTCGGGATCACACGCATCACAGACAGCATAGAAACAAACAAAATGAGAGTTTTAGTAATATACTAGACTAAGTGGGACCCGTTGGGTCCCAGCATCACATGGCAGGGCTGGTCCCCCAACACAATATTCCACCTCCACCAATTCCAATATTGGTGGCCAGTGGGGGAGGGGCGCGGCTTTCCAGAAGGCTAGTATGGACATTGTGGGCCGAATGGATTCTTGGGCTGGCGGTATATCTCCACTTTCCTTTTTTATTTTTTTTTATTTTATTGCTACTTTCTTTTCGGCCACACTACTTTGGTAGTCTAGGGGTCTTTTCTATGTGCTTTTTCGAGCTATCTTTTCACTTCTCACTTTTTCCCTCTCTTGCTCTCTTCTTTTCTTTCATTTTCAGGTTATAGTTAAAAATGAGGCTGTACAATAATTGTATCATTTTAGATGCCGAATGTTTTGTCTTTGTACAATTGCTTCTAATAAAAATAATAATAAAAAATAAATTAAAAAAAGGCAAGGCAGCTCGCTTTAGCACTTTCAAAACCAAAGGCAAGGCAGCTCGCTTTAGCAGGGCTCGAAATTAGCGGTTGCCCGGGTGCCACTGACCACTCAAAGCGCCGCCGGGCAACTTAAACACCGAGTCATTTTGCCCGGCTTGGCAACCAGATACTGGTTTGTACCGAAGATAGACACAAAAACTGGAGTAACTCCGCGGGTCAGGCAGCATCTCTGGAGAAAAGGAACGCGACGTTTCGTGTCGGCGACGGCTGTCGTGCGGGCCAAAGATACTAGGTGCGGGGTGACGAAGGGTTGGAGCGAATGACGGGCCCCGAACAGCGGCAGCAGCGGCAGCGACAGCGGCTCCATCTCCTCCTCCTCCCGCCCCCGCCCACCCTGATAAGGGCCTCTGCTTGTAAATCCGCTAACCGCGCTTTCAAAACAAACCCTCCCGCACTCCGAGGCCTCCCACTCCCTCCCTCCCTCCTCTCGGCCTCGGAGTGCGGGAGGGTTTGTTTTGAAAGCGCGGTTAGCGGATTTACAAGCACATCACGCACTGATCCCCATTCCCGCCTCTATTCAGTCCTCACTGACATCCCATGTGCTCCCCTCCACATCTACCCCCCCCCCCATCTATTCATCCTGCGCTGATCACCCTATCCACATCGCATTGATTCTCCTGCCACCCCCCCCCCCCATCCATCCTACACTGGTTCCCCAATTCACCCTGTACTTACCCCTTTCCCATCCATCCTGCACTTCTCCATCCATCCTGTACTGATCCTCCATCCATCCTGTACTAATCCACGCATTCATCCCGTACTGACCCACCCTCCATTTACCCTGCACCTTCCCCCCTTCCCCTCATTCATCCTGTAGTGATCCCCCATTCATCCTGCACAGACCCTCCGATCCACACTGTACTGACCCCCCCCATTCATCCTGCGCTGATCTCCCCCCCCATCCATCCTGTACTGATCCTCCCATTCAAGAAGAATGGGGGGAACAGTCTGAAGAAGGGTCTTGACCTGAAATGTTGCCTAGTTCCTTCGCTCCATAGATGCTGCCTCACCCGCTGAGTTTCTCCAGCACTTTTGTCTACCCCCATCCATCCAGTACTGAACCCCCCCCATTCAACACCACTGACATCCCTGGTGTTCTCCCCTCACAATTTTACCTACTCCAACCAACACGTACTAATTCACCTGCCTCAATCCATCCATTTTGCACCGACTGCCTTCTAACACCCCACCCCCGCCATCTATCCACCCCGCACTGATTCACACACACACCCCTCCCTAACCCTATTGTGCTGGAAATGTCTTCAGAGCGAACATTGACTATGTTTGATAACGGAATGCAATCAAATGTGTTTTAATTCCCAATGTTATTATTTGTTTTAATCCATAAAGATGGATTAATTAAATTGTGAACACGTTAAACATTAAAACGGCAGTGTTCGATTGTCAGTGCTGCCGTTGACACGTTATTACAGAATTCATTTTAACGGCAAATCAATGCTCTTAATATGGAGTATCATTACTGGAGTTATTTAATGAGCAACATTCACAACTATACGTACGCATATATGTTACCATGGTTCAGGATTTATTGACACAAGTTGATCATACGCTGAATAATCCAACCACATTTTTGTTTGGAAGTGGAAAGAACTAATAGAAATTGCATTAATTGCAATGTGTAAAAAGAGTTGAGATACTGTCTTATAATTTTGCTGCATGTCATTGTGGGATATATCATGTCTTGATTGGTGAATATGTTTAGTTTGTGACTTTATTTGAAGCAGAAATAATATGTGAATGCTTCATTGAGTATAATTCCGACTGGTAACTACGCACTTCGTCCGAGCACATTATGGCACGCGTCATGCAAGCCATCTTAAATGACCACCTAAACTGTCATTTGGCAACCTAAAAAGCTGCCAAGGTTGCCCGGCTGGCAACAGGGAAAAAAAGTTAAGCGAGAGCCCTGTTTAGCACTTTCAAAACCAAAGGCAAGGCAGCTCGCTTTAGCACTTTCAAAACCAAAGGCAAGGCAGCTCGCTTTAGCACTTTCAAAACCAAAGGCAAGGCAGCTCGCTTTAGCACTTTCAAAACCAAAGGCAACGCAGCTCGCTTTAGCACTTTCAAAACCAAAGGCAACGCAGCTCGCTTTAGCACTTTAAAACCAAAACACACTTTTGCATTTTCAAACTACATTTTCAAACCACATTAAGGGCACTGACAGGTCAGTAAAACCACTCACAGTTTAATAGACACGTGTTCAGTGTTATTCACAGCTCAGACTGAGAATTGTGACCTCTCGCTCCGCCATCTGGCGGAGAACTGAGGCACCTCCGCACTTCCGGGTTTTATAGTCCCTTTGGAAGGGGCGTGGCCTTCAGGGGAGAGAATCTCAACATTTTTTAAACACTAATAACTCTTATTTTTCATTGATGGGAAAAATCCTCTTGTCCTGCGCAGCAGAGGGGGACTCTGAGTAAGATGACCAAAAATCACAGCCATAAGTGGCAGCGTTTTTTCTAAAATCAGAACAACAGGAAGTGGTCAAGATCAGACTTTTAGGAATATAGATATTAGCCCGTGGGACCCGTTGGACCCCGTTCCCCAAACGCAATATTGCACCACTCACCCATTCCCTCAACGCAACCCGTTTCCCCAACGCAATATTCCACCACTCACCCATAGCCCCCAACTGCGCAGACGTGGCTCATTTCCCCTCATCCCCCAGCACTCCCTCCCCCTCCCTCTTCTTTCCCCACTCCACCTCCCCTCCCCAATCCCTCCCTCACCTCACCTCTCCCTCCCTCTCCTTTTCCCTACCCTCATTCATTCTCTCCCTCCATAACTCATCTCCCCACCCTACCCCCCTCATATCCCTCTATTCCATACCTCCCCACTCCTCACCTCCCTCTGTCCCCTCCACTATCCCTCCTCACCTCCCCCACTGCCCTCCTCTCCCTCTATTCGCCACTCCCTACCTCCCCCACACCCCCTCCATTCCCTCTATTCCCCCTCCTCCCCCACCAGACATGAGACAGGAAAAAACTGAAAAAAGAGGAAGAGATAGATTTATCCGTGGATTTTGAAATTTGGCAAGGAGGAGGGAGCGATGGGGGGCTGATGTCACTCACAGCACGAGCAGACGGCAGGCAGGCAGATCCATTGTGACATCATCAGCAAAAACAGGCATTTGATTTCAAAGATTGATCGGATTGTGAAGATTTTCATTAATAACAAGAAATAAAGCACAACATTTTCAGATAAGGCGATTTCGGACTCTCTGGGTGTAGTGGCCATTTGGCATATTTTGTGTGTCATTAATTATGGCATGAGTCTTTAAATTTTAGACTGCCTGTTATTATGTGGGTGGGATTTATGACGTATTCTAGGGCGTGTCTGGAGCTAAGTTTCTTGCGCAGAAGCTTAGTTTTTTGTTTTAGTTTTGGACTTGCATGAGGAAAGCATACCCTTTGACCATGCAAAGTGTAACGGAGACACGAGGAGTTTTCTAACCTTTAAAGCGATAAGCTAGAGTTCGATGAAGATTATAGTGTACAGAAGAAGGTTGGATGTACCTTATTGTTTTCATCAACAATAAAGAATCTATTAATCAAAAGACTGTGTTATGAAGATTTATCAGTGAAGAAGCTCTGAAGGTCTCTGACGGAGAGCTCACATGCGTATTACGACATTCTCCTTAATCATGTAGTCCACTTAGTGGCTAGAAGGAGTAATCTCTTGAATCTACCGCTATATTAAGTCAAAGGTTACCTCTGACGGGGGGTGAAACCCAGTCCCAGAGAGTGGGACAGAAGACTTGGCTAAGATCTCGATAGAAGTTTTGGCCAGAAGACCGGTTCCAGCCGAGGAACTGAAGACAATAGATCTCGGCCAGAGATGGCCTTGAGGTTTATCGACAGTGACACGACTTATCTGAAGACATTATCACGAAAATTGTGAGTAAAATCGACTATTATCTCTTTGAATTTTGAAGCTGAAAAGCTTTAATTTTAAACGGCTTCTGTAAGAAGAGCCAGAAAGCGAGCCACTAGCTTGGAAGATAGCATAAAAATGTTTTTCCACTGTCTGGAGATATCCAGCCAGTCCAACCTTGGATTGTTTTGAAGTAAAGGGGCTGTCCCACTGTGGCGACCTAATCTGCGAGTTTAGAAGAGTTTGCCCTTGACTCAAACTCGCAGCATGGTCGACACGTGGTCCTAGGAGGCCCTATGAGGTCACTGGAACTCTCCTTCATGCTCGAGGGAAGTTCCCGCATACCTGCGGCCTCAGATCAAGGAAATTTTTTCAGCACGTTGAAATTTTTTCCACGAGTAAAAATTGGTCGGCATGGTTCTTTTGAAATCGTAGTGGAGTGGGGTAGCTATGTAGTTATAGGCAGTCAAGGGCAGCCATAGGCAATCTCCTTCGCTGACTGGGCATTTTAATTGGCTCATTTGAGTTTTCAGGACCAAGGAAAACCGACCAGTAATGTAAAATGCCCGCTAAACTTTGTTATAAATTGCCTGATCTTCTCTCCCCTTCTCTCCCCCACGAAGATCAGGACATAAATCTGGTTGTACAGCCAGTTCGGTATCGAGGGTTTCTGCTCGAATGAAGCTGATTTAGCCGCTCTCTCAATAGAAGCGGATGCCTTGAAGAAGAAACATGAAATTGAGCGAGAAGAGCAGATGAAAAAAGAGAAGATGCAACAGAAACATGAGATTGAGCGACAAGAAGAACGGAAAGAAGAGATGAGGCGGTAAGAAGAAGAGGAGACGAGATGAACGGATAAGGCGACTAGAAGAACGGAAAAAGGAGCTGAGGCGACGAAAGGAACAACTGGAAGTAGACACAAAGATGGCGGTGGCCAACATAGAAGGAGATACTAGAAAGAAAGGGTTCAAGATGCAGCTCTAGATCATCGAAGACGATGAGCTCTGGACCAAGAGGAAAAAGTGGCTTTGAAAACCCATTGGAAGATGGGTAAAACTTCATCTCAGCAAATGAGTGCTAGATCGAAACAAACTACTTATGGAGCGTTTATAGATGCTTGGGACAAACCAATAGCGGACCACGCTTTTCCGAGGCCTGGTGCACAGGCTCGAGCAAGCCAGTTTGAGCCAAGGCCTGTCTATCGTTCGTTGGACCCAAGCCAAGGTTATCAGGATGGATAATTGACATTGGCGAATAGGCAAGCTGAATTCAACCAGATCATAGCTTGACAAAATACCTCTCTCATTCTACCACCAGCAGAAATTCCTACATATGATGGAGATCCTTTGCAGTATGAAGCTTTCGTAAGGGCATTAGAAGAAGTTTTAGAAACGAAAATTATGGATGAAAAGGAGCGCTTACGATTTCTGGTGAAGTACACAAGCGGAAGTGTTCAGGTACTTGTAGAAAGTTGTCAAAATGAGCCAGACAGCCATGGCTATAAAAAGGCGAGAAGGTTACTTAAAGAACGTTATGTTAATGAACAGAGAATTGCTAATGCATACATGGAGAAGGCCCATGCTTGGAAAGAAATCAAGCCAGAAGATGGGGCGGCATTGAGTAATTATGCAATATTTCTGAGAGGTTGTTGCAGCTCGATGAAAAATCTCGGCCACATGGAGGAAATGAATCTTGCAAGTAATACTTGAGACATTATTAGCAAGTTGCCCAGAAGACAGAGAAAAGTGGAGAGATAAAGCAGGCAAAATATTGGATGAGAGGAACCAAGTAGCCAGGCTACCAGACCTGTTGAAATTCTTAGAAAGGGAAGTATGGTACATGTTAGAGCCACACCACGGAACTATTGAAGATCATAAACCAATTGCAACTAACAAAGGTTCTACCTTTACCAAAACTGAAGAAAGATCAGAACCTAAGAGAAGTAATTTTGCTATCACAACCATACCTGTGGAAACGACAGATGGAATGAAAGGAAATGTATCTACTAGCAAGCAATTAGTATTTTGTTTGTTATGTGATGAAGTTGGTCACACCATAAGATGGTGTTGAAGATTCAAGATGAAAGAATATGAAGAATAGATGGATTTCTTGAAAGAGAAGTGAATCTGTTTTGGATGTTTGGAAAAAGGACATATGGTGAGAGACTGTAAGGGTCCTATAATTTGTTATAAGTGCAGGCAATATCATCCTGAAGCACTTCATACTTAGAAGGGCACACCAGGGCATTCGGAAGAGGAAGAATCGGAACAAATAGAAGAAGAGCTATCAGCGCAAATAGAAGAGGAAGAACTGGAACAAATAGAAGAGCTACCAGAACAAATAGAAGAGGAGGAACTGGAACAAACGGAACAGAAGAAGAAGTCAACTACTAGTGATAGTATCACCTCGCCTCAAGTAACTGCTCATATTGGGGCCGGGGTTGGAGCTTGTATTTTTTCTATCTTACCAGTACAGGTGAGGAATACTAAGATGAATACAGTGTTGCAAACATATGCTTTTTTGGATCACAGAAGTTTGACTACCTTTTGCACAGATAACCTGACGAGAAGGCTGAACATCACAGGAAAAGAGACTAAGAATAGGTTGCGTACCATGAATAAAGAGAGCATGAGTCATTACATTACAAGTATGGAGATATCCAGTCTGGATGAAGATAATTTTATACCAATATCTGAAGTGTTTACACATGGAACCATGCCTGTTGGTCTTCAAAATATACCAAGACATGAAGACTTGAAACAATGGCCTTACCTGAAGGATGTCAAGATATCTGAAATAAATTCTAGTGTTGATCTACTTATCGTAACAAATGTTTTTAAGGCATTGGACCCTATACAAATTGTGAGGAGCCAAGGTGATGGACCGTATGCGACAAAAACCCGACTTGGGTGGGTTATCTATGGCTCCTAGAAAAGGAACCACGAAATCGGGAATCAGAAGAACTATCCTACCATTGCTGTTAATCAAATATTTACTGATAAATTAGAAAAGCCGGTGATGAAGCAATACCATCATGACTTTAATGAAAGTACCAATAAAGAATCTGAAGAGATGTTGAATGAGGAGTTGAAGTTCATGGATATTATGAACTACTCAGTAAAGATTGACACTATTGTCTGGACTTACCTTTCAAACAAGAAAGTATTAATCTGCCGAATAATCGTCATAAGGCAGAGCAAAGCCACCAGAATTTGAAACGCAAGTTTGGCGAGAATACTAAATTTCATGAAGTAATAATCTCTTTGAAGAATAATTTCTACGTGGATGATTGCTTAAAATCCATGTCTACTGAACAGGAAGCAATTCAACCAGTAAGACATCTGACTTCCCTTTGCAATAAGGGAGGATTCACACTTTCTAAGTGGATCAGCGACAATTGTGAAAGCATTCCAGCAGATGATAGAACTAAAGAAACCAGAGAGTTGGATTTGGACAGAGACAATCTGCCAATGGAAAGAGCATTGGAAGTTACTAATGTTGCACAACTGAAATATGTTAACACAAAAGAAAATCCTGCGGATGAAGTTTCCAGAGAACTGACGGCGAACCGCTTCTTAAATGATAAGAGATGGATCAATGAACTAAAGTCTCTCTGTAAGCCAGACAGAGAATGGCCAAAGCTTGAGCTGGGATTTGAAATCTCTGCTAATGATCCGGAAATTAAATCAAACCTAACGGTGAACTTTATTGCTAAAAATCCTGTTATTCTTTTGAAGGATTTTCACACTTCAACATTGTTGTTACAACACATCCATGAGTTGATCGGACATGGAGGAAGACGTTTCATGTTGTCAAAACTTTGGACTTGTGTTTTGGACTATATACTGGGTATCATGCCTGAGTTTAAGGGTTTGGTGCGCACGGTACGACTTTACACTAAAAACAGTGTTTGAATAAAATCAATAATCAAGTTATGCTTGCTTCTAGAAGGCGAAAGTGAAGATGGAAGAGTCGATGAAGAATTCTGATTGCGAATATATAGTGCATGCTATTTTCCTCGTTAGTATAGTGATTAGTATCCCCGCCTGTCACGCGGGAGACGGGTTCATTTCCCCAAAGGGGAGCCACGGGGTTCAATTCCCTGATTTTTTGTTTTGGATATATGTAAAGCCTACATGGCTACTTTTTTGATGTTTATTAATAATTGCCTCGTTATATACTCGGAACAATTAGGGGTTGGTATGTAGTGGCCATTTGGCTTATTTTGTGTGTCATTAATTATGGCATGTGTCTTTAAATTTTAGACTGCCCGTTATTATGTGGGTGGGATTTATGACGTATTCTAGGGCGTGTTTGGAGCTAAGTTTCTTGTGCAGAAGCTTAGTTTTTAGTTTTAGTTTTGGACTTGCATGAGGAAGGCATACCTTTTGGCCATGCGAAGTGTAACGGAGACACGAGGAGTTTTCTAATCTTTAAAACGATAAGCTAGAGTTCGATGAAGATTATAGTGTACGAGTCGGAAGAAGGTTGGATGTATCTTATTGTTTTTCATCAACAATAAAGAATTTATTAATCAAAAGACTGTGTTATGAAGATTTGTCTGTGAAGAAGCTCTGAAGGTCTCTGACGGAGAGCTCACATGCGTATTATGACATGCTCCATAATCATGTAGTCCACTTAGAAATGCACGCACGCACGCACGCACGCACGCACGCACACACACACACACAGAGGAGATCTTTGAGACATTCAGTTCTTGTTGCATGTATTCATCCCTTCTGTCTTGTGCTTTTTCTCAGAGATCCTCGAGACGTTCAGTCCTTTCTTATGGCATCTCTTGTTCCCTTCTGCTCCTTACTGCTTCTCGACGTCTCTTAGCGTAGTTCCTTGACCATCCTGCAACTCATCTGCTCCCTTGTCTTAGCATGATGTAAAAATAGACAGATATTTATCAGGATGTAGATATTTATAAACATAAATAAAATGTTATCAATTATTGAACATGGAAGTAATGGATTAAAACGGTGATTTATTTAAAAAAATAAATCAAAATGGTCGTTTAAAAAAAATAATCTAATCTTTAAACTTTTGTCTGTTTATCGTGAACATTCTTTGTTGGAGATCCTCGCCCTGAAACTTGTCCCATTCACAGTATAAAGTTAATTACACAAGGATTTCACACAACTTTAATATTATTGAGTGGTCAAATTCAACTTGAAGAAAATCTGAGAATTTATCTCAGAAGTCATCGTTCAACCAAGCACGCACATTCTTGGTTGATCTTCCATCCTTCAGGAAAACGTTGACATTTTTCTTCGCCTTTCCCCGGCTGAGAGCCACATACATTTGTCCATGCTGAAATACCGGTTTCTCGAGGTATATCAACACCTTCTCCATGGTTTGTCCTTGCTCTTTAGGATCGTCATAGCAAAACTTGACTGAATCGGGAATTGATTACGCCTAAGGGGAATGTCTTCGCCTTCTGTCAAATTGAAAATGATCCTAGGAATCAGAACAATCTCATCTTTGAAGGCTCCCATGTTGATTTTTGCAACGATCAGATTATTGTGTAGCTGTTCACAAGCATCCTCGTTCCATTGCGTAGCCTTTGGGGTTGCAAGTTTCTCATTAACATGATTGGAGATCCTTTTTTCAACTCCAATTTGTGTGGTTGTAATCCAGAGATCTCGAGTGAATCGAGGAATTCTTTTGGGAAGTGAGTAGCAATAGTTCCTTCAGTCACAGCATTGAAAGAAAAGTACTCCTTAATGATTCCAGGGAAGCGTCTGATACATATAGAATTGATACTTCTCATCGTATCATTGTGCGGAACCAAGATACAATTCTCGGAGAATGATTTTGCAGGCTTTTCAAATGCGGGATAGATGAAATCAATACAATCCTCCAGTGTTCTTGCTGATAGAACTATGTCTTCTGGCATTTCAATTTCATCGTCTTCATTCTTTGAAATCCTGTCTTCTCCAACTTTCAACAAAAATTGAGAATAGTCGCCTTCTCCCGCTCTCAATCGCATATTCCTCTCCAATTGAAACTTGATGAAAAGTCCCCTCAAGTAGGATTTCTTGATGCAGGAAATTTCAACATCAGCATCATTTCCCCTTTTCACTACAGGAAGGAGCTGTCGAAAATCACCACAACAAATGGTACGAATCCCGCCAATAGACTTAGTCTTGCCACATACATCTAGAAGAATTTTGTCCACCACTTCAAAACTCTCCCTGCTAATCATCGGGCACTCATCCCAAACAATGAGTTTCACTTGCCTCATCAAACCTGCCGTGTTGGAGTTCTTCTCAATATTGCAGAATGTATCCTTGGTCACTTGGATGGGTATCTTGAATCAAGAATGTGCAGTTCTTCCACCAGGCATTAATGTAGCGGCTATCACAGAGGATGCTACAGCAATAGCAACAACACCTTGACCTCTAACTTTGGAGAGGATCAAATTGGTGATAAATGTCTTTCCTGTTCCTCCTGGTGAATCAATGAAAAACACTGAAGGAAGATTCCTTTTCAAGCAGTTGCACACCTGGCCATACACTGCTCTCTGCTCAGCATTCAACAAAGGCTCATTCTCTTCAACAAATTGCTGTTGTTCAGTTCTATTGTATTGCAATTCCTGTAGTAATTCTGGATTGTCACCATCAAGGTGCCTCTTTTCATTTATTGGTCATGGCAAATTAAAGCATTCCATTGTTTTGTTGTGATTCTTAAGCTTGTCCTAAATATACAACAGAGCCTGATAATGATGCCTGTCATCAATTATGATATTAGGATCACTGATTGTTCTCCATTCTCTTTCAAGGTAAATTACGATCCCATAATTGTCGAGGATTGTTGATCTCAGTATTCGTCAGCAAAATAACAAACAAATCTCTCATTGCACTGGGGAGTCGTCCTCTTAGCATCTTCCATTGTGTGTTGCCGATGGTCGTCAGTCTGCATCAAACCTTTTTCTCTACAGACGTATTTGAAGGAAGGATGAATTTCTCCATCATGTGTCTTCAATGAATCAAAGGATACTGGCCCTTTTACGTGATGGAGAAGCAGTCTCAGGTAGTACTGGTCATCACATCTTGGAGACACGGTATACACTCGTCCCAGAACGTTGGCTTCAAAAATACCTGGAAGATCTTCCATTCTCTTCTCAATCTTCCTTCTTTGCTATCTCCTCTTGTTCCATGTGTAAAATCGGGGAACATCAGCGTAGTACAGTGTTCTTGCAAATGACTCTCGAGAGCACAATGCCATGAATTCAGTTAAAGTTGTTCACGTGTTATCATGATTTATCACCTGCTGAACAGCATCGACTGATGACGACTCGTTGTTCTTGTGGTAGATGTACCTTGAGTCAAAAGACAGCAGGGACTCTCATGAGTCGGAAATCCAAGGATTTATGCCACTGCTTTTGATGGACCAATGCCACTCAAGTACTGTGTAATTTCGTCATCCCTGTTAACTCCAAAAACTGCTTGATCACTCCCCTTCAAGGTGTACTTGATCACATATTTGACCGACTTTACAGAGGAGCATATCTCAACATTGATGTGACTTTTGAACAACTTCAATAGTTGAGCATTATAAGGCATCACCCAATCAGAAGTAATAGGTCGATCCCGGCGTCTCTCTTGATGTCCCTGAAATCCTCCCATATCTGGAGATCTTCTCATGTACAGAGGATATGAATCATCTCCACACCATGTGCTCTCGAAAAATGGCTTTGGGAATCTCTTACTGCATCTTCCTTTGTTCCAACATGGAGAGGTGTGGTTGCAGTACGGTCCATGAATCATGTGCTTCAGTACCAATTCATGCAGCTCAGGATCTACATGCGGGTCTGATATTTGAGCTTGCACAAATCTGTCAAAATGTTGTGGTCTTGGCTTACTCACTTCATCAAGCCACGGCAGACGGTGCAAAGACCTTCCCTCTTCTTACCCCTATCTTCCTCCATTCCCCCTCATCCCTCAGAACTCCCATTTTTTCTTTAAAAATGAACATTGTTGAATTTGATTAAAACGTTTAAAAAAAAATGAAAACCGCTTTTTAAAAATTGCCTAAAGACAATGTTAGTTGTTAATGAACTGATGAATTTGATTAAATGGACTTTGAAAAAATGAAAACTGCATTACTAGCACAATGCCCATATCCCTCGATTTCCTTAAGGTCTAGAAATCTATCAATCTCTATTTTAAATGAACACAATAACTGACTCTCCACTACTCTTAGAGGTAGAGGGATAAAATTCCAAATGTTCACCACCCTCTGAATGAAGAAATGTCTTCTTATCTCAATCCTAAATGGCCTTCTTCTGAAACTCTGCTGCTTGATCGAAGTCGATTCAACCAGCAGAAATGTATTCCCTTCATCTATTCTGAGAAATCTTTAAAAATATATTGTTGAGATGAAATCTTGTTTCATTCTTCTAAATTTTAAAGACTGAAGTCCCAGCCTCATTAGACTCTCTTCACAGGGCAATCCTGATACGCATGGAGCCATGGCGAGCGAATCTTCACTGCACTCACTCTATAACCTTTCTTAGATAATTGTGATCAAACTGCACAATATTCCAAGTATACAGTCTCATCAAAGCCCTATATATATATGCAATAAGACTTTTTACACTGACGTTAGCTTAACAGTTTGACAAATTCCTATTTTATTCTCTCTTTTATTAAACAATGAAATCACATTAGCTACTCTCCAATCCACACATGCAATTTGAGGGTTTACAGAACTTTTAGAAGTTGATAACCAGACCATCCACTATTTCTAGGGCCACCTTTTTTGGTCCTTGAGATTCGTCACCTTTCAAGCTTATCAATTTCTCTAATACCATTTTGTTATAATACTTAGTTATTTCAATTCCTCATGGTCAGCCTGGATGAATTCCCTGGAAGGCTTTGAAATTATGCGCTAATCAATTGGCCACAGTCTTTACACATATCTTTGACCTACCACTTCCACTCTCTACTGTCCCCATCTGTTTCAAGGAAGCCTCCATCATGCCAATCCCGAAGAAAAATAGAGTAACCTGTCTCAATGACTACTAGGCTGTGGGCCGAGGAGCTTTATTCCAGTGTTTCGTGACCCAAGTCACCGAACTACATGAAATTTTCACATATTGTGTAAAAAAATTATATAAATCACCCCTGAAACTCGTCATGAACAAGACTTGCACATTTTTTTTATTAAATTAGAGAAAAACCGGAAAATTTTAGGGTATTTTTAGTCCAATTAAAGCACGTTTAACATTGAGTTATATGCCAGTTGGCCAATCACGTGCTTTGTTTCAGGCTAGCACACAACATGGCTGAGAGGGCTTCACTAATGCCTGATTTACTGGAGATTCCGATGAAGATTCTTTCTAGTTCTGTGGAATACATGTCGTGGAAACTTGCAGCAGGGTAATTAAATTTAGTGAGAAAAGCATGAAGAAGTCTGAAGAATGTGCAGCTAAGTGGAAGAAAGTCTTGAAAGCAATGTCCCTGCCTGAGGTGCTGCAGTCAAACTTTGTGAATCAACGAACTGAAAAGGTAAGATCTAAAGTCTGAATTTATGAAAATTAATCTGTATGCACTTTAATTAATTTAATTGCACCTTTATAATGTGAAAAAATGAGATTTGGAGGCTGTACATTCACTCATTCATTCACTCATTCATTCACTCATTCATTCATCACTCACTCATTCACCCACTCACTCATTCACTCATTCATTCACTCACTCATTCATTCACTCATTCATTCATTCATGAAGTTGAGGGCCTAAACTATGTGTATCCATAGTTAAATCCAAGGTAAATTAAACATTGTCACTAATGCCTGCTTGTTGTAGTCTAATAAGTCTTTAACCTCTAATCTCGGAGCTGCCTGCGATAACTTACCGAGTACAAGTGCTCCGATCGCAGGGCCTATGTACTTAACATAGTGAAGCCGCGGTCTCAATCAAGAAGCGGCCGATTCGCGAAAGCGGAGCCGCGGAGTGTTTTTGGATCATCTCCGCGGGCGGCGGGGGGGGGGGGGAGGCTGTACATAGTGCCGTCGGTAGCGGCCGTTTCCAGGCCCCGACCACGGGAGAAAAACGGAGGAATATTGATCGCACTCTATAGGCTTCCATTGGAGTGAGAAATGGTCAGAAATGGCTGATGTTTATGCAGAAATGAATTGGTGTATGTGAACTTGAACTTGAACTAATTTATCTATGGTAGTAACAGTGTTATTCTCATTAACATTAAGAAGAGGTTTAAATTTTATGAATTGCATGCAGACTTAATGACCGAGATGTTTTTTTTTGTAGCCTCTGCCTGACCCTCCACTTAAACTTGAACTAACTTATCAATGGACTTATCAAAACTTATCAAAAGACTTGGAATCTGATGAAGAATATTCAGATGAAGATCAGATGTAATGTAAACAAATAAATTGGGGAAATAAATGATTATATAAAGTGTTATGGCTCCCAAATGCAGGTACTTCAGAGCCGCGTAACATAAGTCAAAAACCAGGTTCAAGTTCAAAAAAATGTTTAATTAATCAATGGAACACAAAACCCAAACCTGGTTCAAACAACCCAGTCAGGGATATGGATGGACTGACAAACAATTTAACGGTCCTCCAGCCAGCCACGTGATGGACCGTCGAACCAGAGACTCTAACCTGCCTAAAGATATATAACCCTGAAACAAAATACACGAAAACACTAAGGTCAGCCCTTATCCGTCCCAATTCAATATTTGTTACTAATTAATTGTGAAAGTACACAGAGTTCTATGCCATGTGGCCAGGCCTTCTGCAGTTCACTCCAGCAGTCAGCTCACAAGTCAGGGTCGGCGAAGAAGAGAGAGAATTCTGGGAGCTCTGGTATTTAAGCTTCAGATGAGTCACCCGTCACCTGACGCAGCTTGGCCAATCGGGTACAGGAGCCTTTTAACCCTTTGCTTCCAGACTCACATCCACAAGGCCTGCACTCGGGAAAGAAACAGAGAAAGGTCAGTACATAGCATTCACCAGGGGGGGAAGCGCCTAACACCCCCACCCAAAGATACTGAATAAGTTTCGGAAGCAGAGAGAAAAAACACCACCAATTCCCAGAAACTATTCAGGAGCTAAAACTCTACTGGCGCGACAAGGCGTCAGCCAAGACATTATCCTTGCCACGGATATGCCTGACCTCCAGGTTGTAGTCTTGCAGCTGCAAACTCCAGCTCATTAACCGCCGGTTCTTATTCTTCATACTATGCAAAAATACCAACGGACATTCGAGGAGCCAACATAAACCTTGAAATGATCCAGAGACAACAAAATAGCAAGGGCTTCTTTCTCAATGGTGGAGTACCACTTCTGATGCCGATTAAACTTCTTAGAGAAGTACGAAACTGGATGCTCCACCCCATCTGAATCATCCTGTAGAAGAACTCCCCCAACCCCACGATCACTAGCATCCACTGCCAGCTTAAATGGATGCTCAAAGTCAGGTGCCGCAAGCACAGGTGCGCGCACCAGAAGACTTTTAGTATGATCAAAGGCTTGTTGACACTCAGCGGACCACACAAAAGCTACCTTCGGACTCAGCAGATCCGTCAAAGAGGCAGCCACCGCAGAGAAGTTTGGACAGAATCCCCTATAGTACCCAACCATAGCCAGATACCCACGGAGTTCAGTCCTCGAGGTTGGAGCAGGAAATGCGACAATATGCTCCACCTTTTCCTTGAGAGTGCGAACCTGACCCCGGCCCACCACCTTACCCAGATACGTTACCGTGGCCTGGCCAAACTCACACTTCCCCGGATTGATAGTTAGCTTTGCCTCCGCTAGACGATGAAATACCTCCTTCAGATGTGTTCGATCCACGACCTGGAGCACACAACCAAATTATCAAGGTATGCCTCACAGAAGGACAAACCAGACAATACAATGTTCACCAACCGTTGGAAGGTTGCCGGCGCATTGCGCATCCCAAATGCTATTACTGTATACTGCAGAAAGTTATCAGGCGTAACGAACGCAGAGATCTCCCTCGCCCGCCTAGTCAAGGGAACTTGCCAATACCCTTTTAACAAGTCCAATTTAGACACAAAAGATGCACTTCCCACACGATCCACGCAATCCTCCATTCGTGGGAGAGGATAGCAATCCGGCTTAGTTACCCCATTCACTTTCCGAAAGTCCGTGCAAAACCTGTCCTCCCCATTAGCCTTCATAGCCAGTAGACACGGAGAACTCCACGGACTACAACTAGGTTCAGCAATACCATGCCGCAGCATATATTCAACCTGACTCCCTAGACGATGATGCCTGTCAGGGTTGACCCGATACGGATGCTGTTTAATTGGCGCAGCACCGGCCACGTCAATGTCATGCTGCAGCACAGATGTCTGAGAAGGCACATCCGAGAACAGTGACCCATTTGACTTCACCAAAGCAAGCAGATCACCCCGCTGACTTTCAGTCAAATGCGACAGCCGCAAGGGAAGCGACTCCAAAGCCTCAGAGTTACACAGCCTTCCCTGCGTCACTGCCACCGACAACCGTGCCTCACCCACAGCACCACCCGTGTCAGGGGGCAGCACCACTGCAGCCAAAACAGGCTTAGACGAAACCGAAGGACACAGCACCTCCCCATCAACCTCCACAGGCTCCTGCTCATGGTACTGCTTCATCATGTTGACATGACAGAGCTGAGTCTTACGCCTTCGATCTGGGGTACCAATAACATAATCCCTTTCACCAACCTTCTTAACCACCTGATAGGGACCACTATACCGATCCTGCAGACTGGAACCAGGAATAGGCAAAAACACCAGGACCTTGTCACCTGGAGAAAAATTCCTACTAGAAGTCTTCCTGTCGAACCACCCCTTCATCCTAGACTGAGCAGAAGCAAGATTACCCATTGCCAGTTCGCATGCCCTCTTCGGTCTAGACCGAAAGGTACAGACGTGGTCTAAAATACTACGTTTTGTATCCTCCTGCAACCATTTCTCCTTTAGGACCCTCAACGGCCCACATACAGTATGCGCGAACACCAGGTCAGCAGGACTGAACCCTAAAGACTCCTGCACGACCTCACGCACCGCAAACATAACTAGATGAACCCCCTCATCCCAGTCTTTTTCAAACTCCAGGCAGTAAGTCCTCAACATAGATTTCAGATTCTGGTGAAACCTCTCGAGAGCTCCCTGGCTCTCAAGGTGATACGCACTGGAGTAACAATTCTTAATATCTAACAACTTCATTACCTGACCAAAAACCTTCGACATGAAGTTGGAACCTTGGTCACTCTGCACAACCTTGGGCAAACCGAACAACGAAAAAAACGTAGTGAGTGACTTCACAATGGTAGGGGCAGTAATTCTACGCAAAGGGACCACCTCCGGAAAGCGGGTAGACGCACACATAATTGTCAATAAAAACTTGTTGCCCATCTTTGTCCGAGCTAGAGGACCCACACAATCAACTAGAATCCACTCAAACGGATCACCGACCACAGGGATTGGATATAATGGCGCAGGAACAATCGATTGGTTCGGCTTTCCTGCCACCTGGCAAATGTGACAACACCTGCACTTTTCACGTCCCTTTTCAACCCTGGCCAAAAAAAATTCCGTAAGATACGGTCATACGTCTTATTGACCCCCAAATGTCCACCCAGAGGACCATCATGAGCCAAACCGAGTATCTCGTCCCTATACCGACGAGGTATCACAATCTGATCAACCACGCTCCAATCATCATGCCCAGATATATCCAAGGGAGACCACTTTCGCATCAGTAAGCCCTCCCTTAGGAAATAACCCTTTTCTGTGGAATCCATATCCCCCTCAGGCACCGCGCAGTCGAACAGATCAGATAAACCTGGATCACTCTTTTGCTCCTCAACCAGCCGGTCACGTGACAGCGACACCGGCCCATTTTCAGACACTATCCCATCTTGAGATGTAGAAACACCCTTCACAACACAGGATCCCTCATCCTGATCCCCAAAAATGCTCTCACTCAGGTCCACTACATCCTCAAACTTCGCTTGGCGCTTAGCCATAGCCCTCGTGACAGCACAAGCTGCGAAGACCCTCGGATGCTGCATAGCCAATCTATCAGCAATCTGCACCATCGGAACAGCCGTCACCTCAGGAGTAACCAAAACTCGACCTCCTGCCAAGTCATTCCCCAAAACTACAGAAACTCCCCCAACGGGAAAACACGGCCGTAACCCAACAGTTACCCGGCCTGAAACCAACTCAGACTCGAGACTCACGGTATGCAAAGGCACTACCATGTCATCCATCCCGAATCCTACCACAGGGACACTTGACCCAACCGATGATTCACCAGAAAACGGCAGTACACTCTCCAATATAAAGGACTGAGTAGCACCAGTATCACGCAAGATGGATACTGGAACTTTATCACCCCCATCCTCCAGAGAAACAAAACCATTCATGATGAACGCAGAATAATTCCTACACTCCTCAGACTCAGGCACCTCAGGTACCACAGGTGCCTTCTGTGTACCCACCAAAGCCACAGGCTTTGCATTTTTCTGCTTCAGAATGGGACACGCCTTTAACATGTGCCCTCTCCCTCTACAATAGTAGCACACAGGACCTTCGTTAGTCCTCAAATTTCCGTCTACCTTATCAGCTCGGACCTCCCCCTGTATCAACGTGCTGCCACTTGCAGGCACAGAAACACCTTTGACACTGCCACCAGCGACACCACCACGATCAACCGTCCGTGCACCAAAACTATAGGAGCGCCCAACAAAATCAGTTTTATGAGTCAATACATACTCATCTGCCTTAGACACCTCATTCACCTTCTGCTCATTAAGGTAAGTAGTAACCCTCTCAGGGAGACAGTTCTTAAAGTCTTCCATAATCACCAAGGCCCGCAGTTGCCCAATATCCTTCACTCCTTGAGAAGCGCACCACATGTCAAAAAGTGCCTCCTTCTCCCTAGCAAACTCCACATAAGCCTGACTATCAAACTTCCTAAAGCGCCGGAATTTCTGCCGGTACGCCTCTGGAACTAATTCATAAGCCCTTAATACTGTAGACTTCACACACTCATAGTCCAGACTACTTTCAACAGACAAAGACGAGTACACCTCCCGTGCTTTACCCACAAGGACACACTGCAATAGCAAGGTCCACACGTCCCTAGGCCACTTCAGTGATATAGCCACACGCTCAAACAAAGTGAAATATTTATCAACATCTTTTTCACTGAATGGTGGAACCAAACGAATATTTCTGCTCACATCAAACTCATGCTCTCTAGAAGAGAACCGGGAAATATCTCATTCTTTCTCCCGCAGCTGAAATTCAGCCCTTTTGGTTTCCTCCTCAAGCCGTTTCATTTCAAGAACATGCATGAGCTCCATTCTCTGTGACTCAAGCTCCATCTCCTTCAGTTTAATGACGGCCTCCATGTTCTGAACTGGCTGTATAGATTTATGACTGTCAGGACTACTAGGCAACACCTCTTGGTCAACCAAAGCAGTCCATAACAACGTCTTAATTGACAGTTTGTGTGCCAGTTTATTAATAGAAACGCCATATTTATCTGCAAGCAACACTAAATTTGCCTTAGTACATTGATGAAACATCTCTAGGCTAGGAGTCTCAACAAACTCTTCCACCTTAAATTCCATTTCAAATGTAACTCCAAACCACCAGCTAAAACCCTGGGCACCAATGCTATCACAAACAGAGAAGAAAACATTTCCCTCACAACACAGAATTCCTTAGTCAGAAGCCTACCAAACCCCCCCCCCAAAAAAACGTCTAGGGTCCTCAAAACTTAGGACGAGCCCCCATTTTGTTACGGCTCCCAAATGCAGGTACTTCAGAGCCACGTAACATAAGTCAAAAACCAGGTTCAAGTTCAAAAAAATGTTTAATTAATCAATGGAACACAAAACCCAAACCTGATTCAAACAACCCAGTCAGGGATATGGATGGACTGACAAACAATTTAACGGTGCTCCAGCCAGCCACGTGATGGACCGTCGAACCAGAGACTCTAACCTGCCTAAAGATATATAACCCTGAAACAAAATACACGAAAACACTAAGGTCAGCCCTTATCCGTCCCAATTCAATGTTTGTTACTAATTAATTGTGAAAGTACACAGAGTTCTATGCCATGTGGCCAGGCCTTCTGCAGTTCACTCCAGCAGTCAGCTCACAAGTCAGGGTCGGTGAAGAAGAGAGAGAATTCTGGGAGCTCTGGAATTTAAGCTTCAGATGAGTCACCCGTCACCTGATGCAGCTTGGCCAATCGGGTACAGGAGCCTTTTAACCCTTTGCTTCCAGACTCACATCCACAAGGCCTGCACTCGGGAAAGAAACAGAGAAAGGTCAGTACATAGCATTCACCAGGGGGGGAAGCGTCTAACATAAAGTTTTATTTTAGTGTCGATCGTTTCACTGTTTATTTGGTCAAATTATTTAAACAATGAGTGAATTACTTATGATAATGGCGTGCTGGTGAATGACAGTGCGAAAGTCCATCCACACATACATACACACATCCACACACACATCCATCCGTACGCACACTTCCATGCATGCACACACACACACATACATCCGCTTACACACACACACACATCCATCCGCACGCAGACATACATGTACACATCCATGCACACACATACATCCACACACATACATCCACACACATCCATCCATCCACACATACATAAACACTTACATCCACACATCCACAGATACACGTTTGACAGGTATACACAGAAACCCAAACTACAGATACTCAAACAATGCAACAATTAGGTTAAAGGTAATAGCCCTCATTTGCAAAGGCACCATCGGGGGGGGGGGGGGGTCTCTAACATAAATATAGGCACATTGTAGCTTCAAATGAATACTCATCGAGTAAACTTCAGAGCATTCGATTCTTGGTTAGGATGTGACATTTACATCAGAAATAAGACAGGTCTCTTACAGGACTGCCACCCAGCCTGGCACTGCCCCAGTCCCACTATGGCCGTTACCCCCACTCTCCCCACTATGGCAGTCAGTGGGGTTCAGTAAAAGGGGGAACCCAGAGGATCTGTCCTTTAATTAGGCAGGTTCATGAGCTCTTAAAACCTGGGACCTCTGCTGCAGTCTCATTACATTTCCTATTAAAGCGACTGGAAGATGCGTTGCAGGACTGTCCCCCAGCCTGGAACTGCCCCAGTCCCACTATGGCCGTGACCCCCACTCTGCACACTGGCAGTCAGTGGGGTTCAGTAAAGGGAGGAACCCACAAGAACTGCCCTCACCCATTAATTAGGCTGGTTCAGGAGCAGGACCTCTGCGACTGTCATTAAAAAAACACTCACAATTATATTCATCATATTAATTTTATATAATATAATTATACTTAATTATATATGATTACAGTCATATTTACAAGATATATATATATACCTATACCCCCACTATATATATATAGGTGTAATCCTATATAGTTTAAATGGACTGCAACACGGAAATAGGCTGCCCATGGTGTAATATGGGCATTGGCCACTAGATGGCGCTTACTTTCCCGATCTTATTTTCTAATTAGTTTAATTAATTAATGTGCAGCTTTTGGCAATGACGAGTTATGACTTCCTTCTCAATTATATTTCATCTAAATCTGTGGAAAATTTCATGTAGTTCGGTGACGTGGGTCACGAAAATCTATTTCTAGACACATTTTTGATGCTCGGCCCACAGCCTATACCATCTAGTAGGTCTATCATCACCCACAATGAAGTGCTTTGAAAGATTGGAAATGGACCCCATTTTTAACCTGTCTTCCGGACAATCTATAATTTGTAATTTGCATGAAATAAAATAGGTCGAGAGAGGGTCTCATCTCTCTTGTAGTACATTCAACTCTGGATCAGCTTGATAATAAGAACACCACAGTGTTCACCAGGACATAAGAACACCAGGGTGGCATAGTCGCACAGTGGTAGAGTTGCTGCCTTACAGCGCTTGCAGCGCCGGAGATCCGGGTTCAATCCTGATTACGGGTGCAGTCTGTACGGAGTTTGTACGTTCTCCCCACGACTGCATGGGATTTCTCAGAGATCTTCGATTTCCTCCCACACTCCAAAGACGTACAGGTATGTAGGTTATTTGGCTTGGTGTATGTGTAAAATGCCCCTGGTGTGTGTAGGATAATGTTAATGTGTGGGGATCGCTGGTCGGCGCGGACTCGGTGGGCCGAAGGACCTATTTTCGCGCTGTATCTCTAAACTAAACTAAACCAAACCTGTGCCATGATGCTATTCATTGACCACAGCTCAGCTATTAATACTAAATACTGAATAAGTTCATCCCTAAATATCTGGAACTTGAACTTGGTGCTCCAACTGCAACTGGATGGATTCTTAGAGCAGCTTGTACTAGAGCCTACCAGGGAGAAGGCAATTCTGGATTTAGTGTTGTGTAATGAACCTGATTTGATAAGTGAAATCGATGTAAAGGAGCCATTAGGAGGTAGTGACCATAATATGATAATTTTTAATCTACAATTTGAGAGGGAGAAGGGAAAATCAGGAGTGTCAGTATTACAATTGAACAAAGGGGACTATGGAGCCATGAGGGAGGAGCTGGCCAAAGTTGACTGGAAAGATACCTCAGCAGGGGACAGTGGAACAACAATGGCAGGTATTTCTGGGAATAATTCAGAAGGTGCAAGATCAGTTCATTCCAAAGAGGAAGAAAGTTTCCAAGGGGAGTAAGGGGCGACTGTGGCTGACAAGGGAAGTCAGCGACAGTATAAACATAGCAAAGATGATCGTGAAGCCGGAGGATTGGGAAACTTTTAAAGCGCAACAGAAGATAACTAAAAAGGCAATACTGGGAGGAAAGATGAGGTATGAAGGTAAGCTAGTCAAGAATATAAAGGATAGTATAAGCTTCTTTAGGTATGTGAAGAGGAAGAAACTCCAGTATTCTAAAGTAAACAATCCAAGTTTGTCCGACCTCTCCTTGTAATTAATACCCCTTAATCTAGGCAGCATTCTTGCAAATCTCTTCTCAACACTCTCCAAAGCCTCCACATCTTCCTGTAATGTGGTGACCACAACTATATGCAATACTCCAAATGCAGCCTAACCAAAGTCTTATTGAGCTGCATCATGACATCCTGACACTTAATACTCAATGCCCTAACCAATGAAGGCAGGCATACCATATGCCTTATTTACCACTCTATCTACTTGTGTTGCCACCTTCAGGGAGCTACAGACCTGGACCCCAAGATCCCTCTATATCAATGCTGTTGAGGGTCTTGAAGTCAACCGTCAAAGGACAAAGAAACTAACACGTCAATACCCTTCAAGGGCTGCAACATAATTTATTTTTGAATGTAATAGTTTGAGTGTAAGAAAAAGATTTGGTAAACCTAGGCAGAAAGTGGTCTGCCTAGTCTTAAACATTGAAATTAAATAAAACATTAAACATTAAACATTGAAATTCTGAAATGCATGAACAACAGAAACTTATAAGAATTCATAGAATAAAATTTCCTTTCTTTAAAATAACTCTACAGTGTTTTAACTCCTGTATTTTTAGAAGGGTAGGGCTTGAATTCTTGTGAAATTTGAGGCTTACAAAAAGCTAAAAAGATTCAACAGAGTAACTGATTTAATTATTTTACACAATTATTTATGATAAAGACTGCACCTTTGTGGAATATCATGATGCTCTTTGTATTGTGTACACTTCCGCATTGCTATGTATCTATATAAAATGAATGATGAAAAAAACAAGTTGGAAAAAAATTCTGTAATCACCAATTCACTGTCCTCTGCTCAACCAACAACTTGAGTTTTCAATGATTTAAAGAAAATATATTGTCTTACACTAGAGGTCAGCATTGTCCAAAAGTTAAAATTGTGATTCCTTTTAAAATCAGTCTGTCTCCTCTTCGGATCGTTTACCTTGCCATGGTGAAGAGGCTTGCGTTCCCCCACGATTCCGAAAGCGATGCCGTCGGAAGCACCTAGCTTCTGGTTGGGTCACCCATAGCGGAAAGATCGAGGATGAGGGTCCAGAATAAGAACGATCCAATCTACAAGACCTCAAAGGCGGACCAGGCGAACAAAGTTATCTTGAACTCAACGACTATGAAGGCGGATGAAGGCTGCAACAGATCTATCAGCTCTAATCGTCTTGGTTCCCTTGCCATTGGAATTAATTGATTGTTTTGTGAAGGACCGTCTGCTTCGACTCGTCCTGTCTGGAAAGCTGCGTCCAGAGGGATCACCATCAGGCAGTCGAAAGCCATCAAGAAGCGAAACTATGAAACTTGGAACTTGGAATATACGAACTCTGATGGACAACCAAACTCAGACCGACCAGAGAAAAGAACCGCCTTTGTTGCTCGGGAACTCCAAAAATTCAGCTTTGACATCGTTGCTCTGAGTGATACCCGCAGAGCTAGAGAAGGGCAACTGAAGGAAGAACAAGGTCAATACACCTTTTTCTGGAAAGGTCTTGATCCTGAACAACCGAGGATCCACGGAGTGGGTTTTGCCATTCGAAACAGCCTACTTTAGAAGCTGACAGAGCAACCAGTGGGAATCAATGAACATCATATGAGTCTACGAATCCAGCTTGTCAAGAACCAATACACCACCATCATCAGCACCTTTGCTCCAACTCTGGACACTGAAGACGAAGTAAAGGAGAATTTCTACGCCCAACTTGACGACGTCCTTTATTCTGTTCCCAATGACAACAAGATCATTTTCTTAGGAGACTTCAATGCCAGAGTCGGGAAAGATCATAGGCTCTGGACTGGAACAATTGGCAAGGAAGGGGTTGGCAAGGTCAACGCCAATGGAACACTCCTCAACAAATGTGCGGGCCCATAGCAGAAGCGTCCACATCGCGGGACTGGAAACCGGAAGTATCCTGAGCTAATTCAGCTACCACCATCATCTATTGCGACAAGTGATGGCTTCCACTGATTGTCGCCGGAGGCTTGCGTCCTTTTCAGGACAGACGATGACAGCGAGGTCAACATTTATAACAAGATGGACACTAAAAGAAGACCAAATGTGCTGAACACAACCTGGTGATTACAAACACTTTATTTCTCCAGAAAAACAGGCACAAAGTCTCCTGGCACATTCCAAACACTGGCACCTCAATGACTGCATCATCGTACGATCCTGTGACCAACAGGATGTACTGAAAACAAGAGCCGATTCTGGTGCCGATGAGTGCTGGACAGACCATCGTCTCATCTCGTCCACCATGAGAATGAAGATTCGGCCCAAAAGGAAACATCAAAACCAGAACACCATCAAGAAATTCAATGTTGATGTCTTTCAAGACATCGACCATATACCGAAGTTTCAACAACTGCCTCAACAAATCCCACCATCTGTCGAAGAGCACTGGAATCTATTGAAGAACACTATCATCGCCTCCCGCAAGGAAACAATTGGGTCCAAGTAAAATAAAACATCAGGGTTGGTTCGACGATAATGACAAACAAAGTTTTCATCACCGTACAAAATTACCAACAGTCGGCTACCAACAGGAAGTGCTATTAGGAATGCAAGGCTGCAGTCCAGAAGAGCACCTGAAACCTGAAAAAACAATGGTGGAGGGAGAAAGCTCAGGACATCCAATAACTAGCAGATGCCAAGGACACTCAAGACTTTTTCAATGCAACCAAAGCCATTCTTGGTCCATCCACTCACGGTCAAGCCCCTCTCAAAAGCAAAGATGGGTCAACCATCCTGAAGAGCAATGCTGACATCAATTCTAGATGGAGGGAACATTTTAAAGATCTTCTAAATCAAACCGCCTCATTTGACAGGAATGTGATCAACAACTTTCCAAAGCAGCCCGTTGACGACTCCTTAAGCAGAATACTATCACTTGAAAAAGTCAAGGAAGCCATCAAAACCTTGAAAAACAACAAGGCAGCTGGACTCGACGGAATACCACAGAGGTCTACAAAATTGAAGGTAACCTGCCCCATTACCAACTGCATCAACTTCTCAACAAGATCTGGATGAATGAAGATGTACCAGGAGCCTTTAGACTTCAGCAATCGTTACCATCTACAAAAGGAAAGGCGATTGATCTGACTGAGGAAACGTTCGTGGAATTTCCCTGTTAGCAACAGCAGGCAAGGTCCTCACCCGCATCATGAACAACCGACTCAAGCCTTTAGCCAAGAAGATCCTTCCGGAGACACAAGTCGGGTTTAGACCATCACGTGGAACAGCCGACATGATCTTCACAATGCGCTAACTACAAGAAAAATGTTGTGAACAACTTCAACCTTTGTACATGGCATTCATCGACCTCATTAAGGCCTTCGATTCGGTATCAAGGGAACTCTTATGGGACGTCCTATCCATCTATGGATGTCCTGAAAAGTACATTTGAATCCTGAGACTCCTCCACGATGACATGCTTGCCACAGTCATGGCCAGCAACTGCAACTGTGAGCCGTTTCAAGTCAGATCAGGAGTAAATAAGGGATGCGTGATTGCCCAACACCATCTTCATTGTGTCAACCATCCACTTCAGCAAAGTTGACCTACCCCCAGGAATCGAAATCGTCTACAGAACAGATGGCAGACTTTTCAATCTTGCCCATCTCAAGTCCAAAACTAAGACATCTATCAGCTCCCTCATCGAGTTCCAATACGCAGATGACAACTGTGTTGCAGCTCTCTCAGAAAATCATCCTCAACAGATCCTGACTGCCTTCAACAGTACATACACGAAACTTGGACTTACCATCAACTCCAAGAAGACTCAGGTTATCTACCATTTGTCACCAACTGAGACAAATCGGAAAGAACCATCAATTTAACTTGGTGAAACAAGCCTGGAAAATGTGGATCACTTTCCGTACCTTGGAAGTCACCTGTCCTCCAACATCTTCTAACGAGAGTCTTTCAGAACTGTGACATCCGAACAGACACCAAAATGTTAGTGTACAAAGCAGTGGTGATTCCAACGCTCCTGTATGCATCAGAAACCTGAACAACGCCATCTGAAAACACTTGAAAAGTTCCATCAACGATGTCATCGAAGCAGCTTAAATATCAGCTGGGAAGACAGGAGAACCAACGTCAGCATGCTGAATGAAGCAAAAATATCTAGCATCAAAGCCTTCGTCATCAAGAACCAACTAAGATAGTCGGTCATGTTGTTCGGATGGAAGACGAGCATCTACCAAAGCAAACCTACTCCCAGCTTAAAGAAGGCAAACATAAAAGAGGCGGACAAAAGAAGAGATTCAAAGACGTCTTAAAAGCCAGCATGAAGAAATGTGAAATCGACATTGATAACTGGGAAACCAATGCCAAGGACAGGAAACTCTGGTGAACCTTCATCCAAGAAGGAACAGCGACCTTTGAAGCCAACAGATGTGCAAAATTAAAAGAAAAGAGAAGGAAAGCCCGATCTGCCATCTGGAATCATCTTGGCATTTGTTCTGAATGCCAAAGAACTTTCAAAGCCAGGATTGGACTCATAAACCACCTGAGAGTCCATAAAAACAACGGAACGTAGACCATCATCCTCGACCTCGAGGGATAGCCACGACAAGCAGTCTATCCCGAAAAAGTTCAATGCCTCCTCAAAGGTATGCAAGAATGCCACAATTATCATTTTGATTGCTATACCAATCTATTAAAACTCATTTCAATTCACAATCGAACTGACATTTGTGGGCAAAAAAAATGCAACTTTGTCCAATCCCAAGACATGGCTGGAGAGGTTTGCTTCATGCTTCATCAGGGCAGGACGATGGTCATGATGGGGCGGGGAAAGAAAGGCTACATGGAAAGCGTGTGGGGGATGGAGAATGGAATTGAAGGCAGGATAATTACTTTGCGATTGGAAATTTTACTCAGGACAATGGGTTAAGATCTGCTGGATATCGGGAGGAAAGCAACAGACATTCTTATTGAGGATCAGGAGTGGTGGAAGGGGAAGCATTGTGCCTGGAGAGCCAGCTGTGTAGATTGGCACCTGGGGATTGGCGAGACATTCAGCATGGGTGATTGACAGTGGGGTAGGATTCAGATTGAGGCATTGAGTGATTAAATGAAAATTGAGTGAAAAGTAGTAACGACCATTCATTTCAGATCTCTTCAGAGGTACATCCACACATTTCACCATTGCACCCTTTCTTAATTATGTTCAGTTGTATCCTGCCGCAACAATGCATGATTTAGACTAAGTTATCCTAGAACCAACCATCATTGGGCCCTTATGGAACAAGTAAGTCTTTACAGACTGAAGAAGGGTCTGTCCTTTTCACTCTACAGATGCTACTTGACCTGCTGAGTTCCTCGAGCACTTTGTTTCCTGCTCAAGATTTTAGCATCTGCAGTTTCTTCAGCCTTCCCATTACAATGCCAGAGTAGAACTCTGATGGAAAAGTTCCATATTTTACCTGCATTTTTCTGTTCCCTCTACCACCATTATTGCTCTCCAAGGTCCACCTCTTGTACTTATGTATGGCTTGATGTTTATTATGATTTGATTTGACTGGATAGCACGCAAACAAACGTTTTTCACTATATCTCAGTACATGTGACAATAATAACATGGTAATACCAACCCAATATCAAGTGTGTGAAGAAAAGCCTGCCCTAAGTTGTAAAGAAGAGGAGGGGTGGAGGGAACAAAGGAAATATCTGTGTAAGGGTTGTGACCAATATTTTCCACATGACTGAATTATTTAAGAGTGAGGGTGAATCCTTGTTAATCAATGCTGATTTGTGTGGAGAAGGGTAGATGGAGGGAGATGAGGTCCGAAACGTCACTTATCCATGTTCTCCAGAGATGCTGCCAGACCTGCTGCATTACTCCAGTTCTTTTTATCCTTTTGTGTATTAATCAGCATCTACCGTTCTTTGTTTATTCATCCACTGACTCTTCTTTGTCAATCCTGATTGTTACTTCCGCAAAGAATTCCAACAGATTAATCAGGTGAATCCGTCATTCTCCAAGAAATAAAAATCATAAATTCCAGTTTTCTGTGATAGGAAAACCCTTCTATCCCATCAATTAGCTTGACCAATCTTCTTTGGACTATCTCCAATGCTATCATATCCTTATTTTAGGTAAGGGAACCAAAACAGTGTACAGAATGTCGGGTGTCATCTCACCAACATCTTATGGAACTGTAACAAAATCTCCTTATTTATAAATTTAAATTTGACTTTTTATTCTACTTACCTAATTGAATAACCTTGTACTTCTCAACATTAAATTCCATTTGTCAGGTTTTTACCCAGAGACCTATTATGACTCTAGAAAATGCCACAACTATGAAACTATAATACCCCTTTTTCCTAAGTTAGGGTTTCCAATTTGTTTCCAGTCTCATCAATGCCTCCTATATTTGTTACATTATGAACCATTTTTTCACCTTGAGTCCTTAGCGATGCATTTCATCATTTCTATTGTATAAGAAAATCAAGGTGCCTGCTCATGTACCTTAATTGTTCAATAAAAGAGTGAAGAAGGGTCCTGACCTGAAACGTCACAAACGTTCTCCAGCGATGTTGCCTGACCTGCTGAGTTACTTTCTGTCTTTTTTCATAAACCAACAATTGCAGTTCCTTGCATCGCTTATTTATTTATCATTTTTAAAATAAAATGTTCAATAAACACCCCAGTTAACACTGCCCAGATGCTTCAAACATTTATTTTTTATTTTCCTTTTTGCAGTGTGCTCCAGCAGCTGTCAAGAAAAATTACAAAGCAAAAATGACTGGAAGTACTCAACAGTTCAGTAATTACCTACAAAGAGAGAAACAGAAATTATATCTAAGGTCAATAACTTTTCCAAAAGGTTGGTTGAGTGGTGATAGGATTGGTTAGGGAAGAAAAGAAAACGGATCATCTGTTGAAGATGAAACAAAAAAAGACGATGATGGCATAAAGGGAAAAGAACTGGTGAAATAAAAATTCAAGTTAACTCCAGAATAAATATAAATGAGAATAATAATATTGTTAACTTTTTTTTGTAATCTCACACTGACTCCAGAAGGCTGCAATATACCAAAATGAAAAATTGTTCTTCAGGTTTAATTTGAGAAGCAAAGTAACTGAGCAAGAGCAGAATATGAGTGGGATGAACAATTAATATTGACTGGAAATTTTAGCAGCATATCAATATGTAAACCTGAGGACATCAAGCCTAAAGCCGACTGGCTTAACTTGGGATAAACATCTTTTGAAATAGTTCCAAATATAGATCCATATTAGCTTGTCCAAGATGCTTGGCTCCAGGCTAACAGTAGGAATGCCATTTCTTATATTTTTGCTTGCTGTCATTGCATGGTGGATCCATTTGAACTGTGAGGTCTGGTTTAAACAAATCAATTGCAATGAAGTAATGATACCTCAAAACCAAATAGTAGTCCATGTTTTGAAGAAAGTAAATTCTGACAGAATATTACATCACATCTTTAATATGCCCTTGGAATTTAAATAACAATATCACTTTAATATTATTGACTGTTTTTGACTCTCTAAAGACCACAAGAATCCCAATTTGTTACTATTCCTCTGCATGGCTGTGTTCTTGTTTATGTTCATTTGAAGCAATTGTGAGTCATTGTTGTGATTGCCATGTATAAAAAACAGCCATTCTCCATACCCTGAACAGTTAAAGGCCTGTCTCACGGGTATGCGGTTACTGGCGGTTACTGGTGGTGAAGCAGGAAGTTGGGACCGCTCGTGGACCGCCAGAGACCGCGCATGGCCCGCGGGGTCGGTCCCACGTACACCGCCGGGACCGTGCGGTGTTGGTCCCACGGTCCCACGGTCCCGACTTTACAAAAAGTCGACAACGTTCAAAAATGTTGTCCTACCGCACAGCCGCCGCCAGTGCGCCGTGAGCACCACTAGCACCGCCACAGCGCCGTGAGCCGAATTTACGTCATCACGTAGCGCATTGCGTTGCGCGATGTGGTCATCACCCGACGCCGCGCTCGTGGGACAGGCCGTGCGGTGATCACCCGGCATATGCGCGGCAACAGCTTCCGGTAAGGTTTAATTTTTTTTACTTACCGCAAGCTCGTGGGACCGGCCGTACGGAGATCACTCGGCCCCCGCGCGTCATCCGTGCGGCGCTCCCGCGGCATACATGCGGTGCTCTCGCAGTAGCCGCGCAGTCCCCGCTTCCGGCGCCGCCGCGCTTCACCGCCAGTAACCGCCTGCCCGTGGGTCAGGGCCATTACTGAGGATAGAAGATGTTAAAGTAAAACACTAGGTATAACACTCCTGTAGTGTCAGGCAAAGACTGAGTATCTTTGGTATCTTCTAGTATCTTTGGTGTCAGGTACATCAACATGATGCAAAAAAACTATGTTACTCTGTTACGGCAGAACATTTTTAAGATCAAGTTCAAAGCATGAGCTGAAATTTGATCTTAAGCTGTAATGTGATCCTTATAAGAATCATCAGCCAACAGATTATTCTACTAGATGTATCAGAGGTCACTTGCAGTTGTAATTATGTTTGTAACATAAACCATAGTCCATAAACCAAAACCTTATTTCAGACCGTAATCAATGTAAAGGGCCTGTCCCATGGGCGGGCGATTTCATGCGGCAAGCGCGACCTAACAGGAAGCGGGGGCCGCCCGAGGACCGCACGTTGGTCGCGGGGTCGGTCCCACGTAGATCGCCGGAGCCGTATGGAGTTGGTCCCGACACCGCGCGGGGCTGTGAAAAAGTGACATTGTCCAAAAATCTCCTGCGGCAACGGCCTGCCGCCCCGCTGCCGCATCGAGGCTGCGCGCACCGCCTCGACGCCGCGTGCACCGTCTCCGTCAACTCTGGAATTGTTGTGAAGGAAGGAACTGCAGATGCCCATTTACACCGAAGAAGTGAGAAGCAGATATATGTTATTGTGAAAACATCATCAAATATTCATGGTTAAAGAAAAGTAGTTAATGTATTTAATTAAACATGTGCTTTGGGATCCAAGTATAAAATTCTGCTCGAATAATTCCTTGATACCTTTGGTAAACCATTTGCAGTTTAAAATACATCTTAATCACAAGAGCATATTTATTAGACAATATTTTAAATGTCCCCTTATTTGGTCAAATGATGTTGGTGGTAAAGTGTGAATACCAAATCAATCCAAATTTTACAAATGATATTTGTTGTGTTGCTTGATCAGTAAGGTGCTTTGAATCTTCATTCATACTTATGACACATAAGAATGAAGTGTGTAAAAACATTACTTTCAGTTTTAAACAGTAAATAGGTTTCACTTGCTGAAAAAAATTATATCATGAAGAAGGGAGAAGTAGAAAACGGAATTAAATGCCTCTTTTCATCCGTACGTACACAATAGCGTTGGCGAAATGTTTCAGTTTATAATTGTTCATTTCGGCTCCATATATAATTACCTACTGCACATTTAAACCTTCAAGCTTACTGGTCCAGATCGTTCTAATTTATAATGATAATGCATTCAGGACTCTCATGTTGTAAATTTCCCCAAAAGGAATATCAACGTTTCCACCAGCTTACACAAATGTAATTTTATTTCCATGAGTTTCAGCTGATTTTATACACTATTTTCCCTTGGCTAAGATGACACATACTTGCTTTGGAAAGCACCCTGATAGGTCTCCAAACTCCTTAATTTGGTACATTGAATTTGTTAACTTCATTGATGTTGATAATGAAAGATAGTACCACTCTCTTGTATAAGTCCCAGCCTGCCCAGTCTCTTCCTCTTGCCTTTGAACTCAGTAGTTGCTCAGCTATTTTGGAATTAATCTTATAGACACAAAAAGCTGTAGTAACTCAGCATGTTAGACAGCATCTCTGGAGAAAAGGAATATTTTTATTTTATTTGTTTTTTTTTAGTTATTAATTAATCAGTGAGATTTTATTTATATGTCTGCAGAGGCAATTCATGATTATTTTTGTACTTCATTGCAGACTGCAGTGTATACATGCAGGGCATAACATATAATAGAACTAGAACCACCATTAAAGGATAAAATAAATGGTAATGGAACAATGGTTCCAGTGAAATTCCACGTGAAAATCTGCTACCTTCTTTTTTTTTATTTTTTTTTTAAAGATATTTTTTATTGGAGGTAGATACATATCATATTAAAATCGATACCAGTCTTACATTTTTAAATTACAAATATTGTCCATTATTATTACAATGTCTCCAATACTTTTTTCTTTTCTTTTTTAAACTAAATAGAACTAAAAAGATATAGATGAAATAAAGAAAGAAAGAGAGAAAAGAGAAGAAACAAGAAAAAAAACCCACAAAAAAACCCAACCAAAAACAAAAACAAAAACAAAAAAAAAAAGATAATAAAGAAGAATGGAATAATTTACTACGATAAAAAACTTCATTCGAGATATATTCGTACATTTCAGAGTATAACCTTTCATCTATTCCTTGGCACGGGTGTTAGTCAGGTTCCTGTGCTGAACCATTCTGACCCTTTAAATAGTCAATAAAGGGAGACCATGTTCCGACGAATAGTTCCTGTTTGTCCAACAGGACAAGTCTAATTCTTTCCAAGTGTAAGGTCTCCGTCATTTCTATAATCCACATTTTAATTGTGGGGGTTATAGGGCCTTTCCAAAATTTTAGAATTAATTTTTTCCCAGTTATTATGCTATAATCAATAAAGTTTCTTTGAGTTGTTGTAAATGTTTGATTTAGTTCTAATGTTCCAAGTATTATCAATTTTGGATCCGGGTCCAATTGAATGCTAGTCACTTTAGATATTATTGTGAAAATATTTACCCAGAAATTTTAATTTTTATGCAATTTGCAAACATATGAGATAAGTTAGCTTCTAAATGTTGACATTTATCACATATTGGTGAGATATGTGGGAAGATTTTATTTAATTTTGTTTTAGAATAATGTAACCTATGTATTACTTTGAATTGTATTAGAGAATGTCTGGCATTTAATGAACATTGATGTATGTGTTGTAAACTTTCTTCCCAAGTATCTTTCGTTATTATTTGATTTAGTTCTTTTTCCCAAGTTTGTCTGTGTAAGTCCGTCAATGGGATATCGCTGTCTAATAAAATATTATATATATAAGATATTAGTTTTTCTGTATTAGGATGTTTATTCCAACAGTCGTCAAAAATTTCTGAATTTCTAATTCTAAAATTTAGAGTATTTGCTTTTACGTAATCTCTAAGTTGGAGATATCTGAAAAAATCATTTACTTGAAGTCCATAAATCTGTTGCAACTCCTGAAATGAAAGAAAAGTGCCTTCCTTATAAAGGTGTCCCATCTTTTTAATTCCATAGTTTTTCCATTGTGTGAAACCCTTGTCCAACCATGAGGGCTTAAACAAAGGGTTATTCGCAATTGGAAGAAAAAGTGATAAATTATCTAGTTGTAATGTCTTTTTTAATTGTTTCCAAATTCGCATAGTACTATATATTATCGGATTTTCCCTATAATTTTTTTAATTTAATTTAGAAGTAGCAAATAGTATCGAGCCGATTTCAAAAGGTGAGCAATCTTCCTTTTCCATTTTTAACCAATCTGGTTGTTGATCTATTTCTTCCAACCAAAAATTCATATTTTTAATGTTAACTGCCCAAAAATAAAACAAAAAGTTTGGTAAAACCAAACCTCCATTTATTTTTGATTTGCACAGATGTTTTTTGCTTATCCTATGATTCTTATAATCCCAGATAAAGTCACTGACAATGGAATCTAACTTTTTAAAAACGTTTTTTGACAGATATATCGGAATTGTTTGAAAAAGGTATAATATTTGCGGTAAGAAAATCATTTTTATGGCATTAATTTTGCCAACCATTGAAATAGGAAGTGTTTTCCAATACTGAATATTCTTATGTAGTTTATTCAGTAATGGGGGAAAGTTTGCTTTAAATAATGATGTATATATCTTAGTAACATAAATGCCTAGGTATTTAAATTTTTCATTTACTATTTTAAATGGAAATTGTTGTATTATATGTTTATTATGTTCCCTTATTGGCATAATTTCACTTTTATTCCAATTTATTCTGTATCCTGAGAGTGAACCAAATTGGGTTATCAGCTTTAATAAATTTGGAATACTAATTTCTGGTTTTGTAATGTAAATTAATACATCATCTGCGTATAAAGAAATTTTATTCACTGTATCCTTTGTGTTATACCCATATATTTCCGGATGGGTCCTGACTCTTTCTGCGAGTGGCTCTATAACAAGCGCAAATAATAATGGAGACAACGGGCATCCTTGTCTACACCCTCTAGATAGGTTAAATTTAGATGATAACCTTTGGTTTGTTAATATTCTAGCCGTAGGGTTTGTATATAACAGTTTTATCCATGCACAAAATTTCTCGCCCAGCTGCAATTTTTCCATCACCGAAAATAAATAGGGCCATTCCACCTGATCAAAAGCTTTTTCAGCGTCAAGTGAGATTATTGCTAAATCTTCATTAATATTTCTCTTAGAATATATAATATTAAATAATCTTCTTAGATTGTAATATGAATACCGCTTCTGAATAAAACCTGTTTGGTCAGGGTGTATTAGTTTATTCATCACTGTACTTAATCTGTGCGCTAAAATTTTTGTTAGTATTTTCTGATCTGTATTTAAAAGTGCAATTGCTCTATATGATCCTGGGTCTTCCGGATCCTTATCAGCTTTAGGAATAAGTGTTATTATAGATTCATTTAAGGTATCTGGAAGTTTCTGTTGAGTATAAATATGTTCATACAGCTTTTGTAAACGTGGAGAAAGCAAATCATAAATTTTTTTATAGAATTCCGAGCCTAAACCATCTGGTCCTACTGCTTTACCATTTTTTAAAGATCCAATAGACTCTTCAATATCTTTTATCGTAATCTCCGCTTCTAATAATTCTCTATCTTTTGAATCTAAACCTTTTAAATTACATTTTTGTAAAAATCTGCTATTCCTTCTGGTTGTACTACAGTTTTAGTTGAGTAAAGATTATGATAGTATTGGAGAAATCTCTCGTTTATATCCTTGGGCAATTTTAATAATTCTCCTGTATCTGCTCTAATTTTATGAATTATTTTCTCCCCCTCCATTTTTCGTAGCTGACGTGCTAATAGTTTTTGTGGTTTGTCTCCAAACTCAAAATGTAATTGTTTAGTATGTTGATAAAGTTTTATTACTTGTTCTGAATACATTTTGTTTAGTTTATATTTCAGTACAGCAATTTTGTTATGTTTTAACGTAGTTGGCATTCTCGCATTTTCTATATCTAGTTGCTTTATTTCCCTTTCCAGTGTTTGTTGTTTAATCCGGCTCTCTTTGTTATAAAATACTTGGGCAGAAATTAATGCGCCTCGGACAAACGCTTTAAATGTTTCCCAAATAAGAGAGGCTGATGTGTCAGGGTTGTCGTTTGCCTCAAAGAATGTTTGCATCTGTTTAATAAGATATTCCTGACATGATCTTTCATTCAATATTTGTGGGTTAAATCTCCAATATGTTTGTTTCTTGGACATTCCATTTAATTTAATCATAAATGTTACCGGTGCATGGTCTGAGATTATAATATTATGGTATTTTGAGTTATAAGTAAATGGGATAACCGTGGAGTCGACTAAAAAATAATCTATTCTTGAGTATGTTTTATGTACCGGTGAGTAAAATGAGTATTCCCGTCCAGTTGGGTTTTCAATTCTCCAGACATCCTTAATATTAGTGGTATTAATAAATGAATTTAAAAATACACTTGATTGAGATTTTACTTTTTTTTGCCTTGATGATCTATCTAAATAAGAGTCTAATGTACAATTGAAATCTCCTCCAATTATTAATTTATATTGTGTAAATTCAGGAATTATATTAAATGTTTTATTAAAAAACATAGGATTATCAAAATTAGGTCCATATACATTAAGAAGAATCACTTTTATCCCATTTAACTCTCCAACTAATATAATATATCTACCATCTATATCCGCTATTGTTGATGAATGTGTAAAAGGTATTCCTTTACGAATTAATATTGCAACTCCTCTGGACTTGTGTGAAAAAGAGGCATGATACGATTCAGCAATCCACTTAGCTTTAAGTCTATGTTGAGATTCCTTTTTAAGGTGTGTTTCTTGAAGGAATATTATATCTGTTTTGATTGAATTTAAATGTGCCAAAACTTTACCTCTCTTAATTGGTTCATTGATTCCCTTAACATTCCAACTACAAAATGTTATTCCCTCACCCCCTCTTGTCATATTACCATCTTACATATTGTTTCTAGGGTGGTCTATAGCCGAGCAGAAGGTACAACACATAAAACCTGACCCTGCTCCCGAACCTCAAATAGATGAATTTTAAATAATATACATCGCTCTTCCGAACACATCTCCTTGAATTAACCTTGTAATTCCATTCAAACTTAAAATTATAACAATAATTAAAGTGAAAAAAGTGATATAGATGATTAGTATAGGGTGAAAGAAAAAAAACTACAACTACTATTAGTGTAGTTAGTGTTAGCCACACTAGCATGGCTAGAATTCTAAAGACTTCCGTAGCCTTTGTAAAAGAAAAAAAAATCCTAGCTCCGTGCTAAAAAAAATTTTTTTAAAAAGGATGATATTTCTAACAATCAAATAACTTCTTTGGAGTTGCAAAATTTTTGTTTTCTTTTCAAAGACCCAAAAAAGGTAAACAACAGTAAAAGTTAACAACGTTATTATTCTCTAAATACCATATTAATATCTTCTTTAAGTATGTATTTTTAATTTTTAATTGAAAGATAAAGAGGAAAACCATCAACCCTTATTAATACATGGGCTAAATTACCTCTTACTTATATTCCTATGGAATATATGTATGTAATCTATTTCTACGTTAACCAGAAACTATTAGTTATTAATCATTGTTATTATTCATACATGGTAAAAATATTTATGAATAATATAGATTTAGTAATTTTAATAGTAATAATGATATTTAATAAGTATTAGTAGTTACATGTATGGTTAAATATGAAAATACTAAATAATAATAGTGATTAGTAACACTTGATAATTGTGATATTATTGTTCTTAGAATTTATACTAAACGCGAAGAATGAATAATTAAAAAAAAAATGTAGAGATATTAGGAGAAATTAAAAAATAAAAAATAAAAAACCCGAGAATCAAAAAAACCCAAGTTTTCTCCAATGTCCATTTCAATTTTCAAACGTCTTTAAAGCTCTTAAAAGTACTTTAAAGATCCTTTTAGACCTGGCGAGGTCCCGTTATTCCTTGACTCCTGAGGAGTAATGTATATTCTTCAGTCTGTGGTCACATTCCCGATACCTTTGGCAAATTCCAGTGCTTTTTCATGGTCTGTAAAAAATTGTTCCTTGCTCATGTAGGTGACGCTTAATGTTGCGGGATAAAGCAAGCCGTATCTCAAATTCGATATATTCTTCAGTATTCTTTTTGTTTCAGTAAACAGCGCTCTTTTCTTGAAGACCTCCGCCGGGTAGTCTCTGTAGATACTGATCCTCACTCCTTCAAAAGAGAGGTCTCTGGTACGGACAATTTTCTTCATTATCTCGTCAAATTCATGATCAAGTTGCACCTTTACTATAATTTGTCTTGGGTAGGCATCATCTCGTGTACGACGCCCCTGCGCTCTATGTGCTCGACCAAGTACAGGTTTTTGATCCAACTTTAAGGATTTTTGTAGTAGATCTGCCACAAAATCCCGAGTGCCCATAGCCCTCTCACTTCCTTCTTTCACCCCTACAATTCTTAGGTTCTGGCGTCTTTGACGCCCCTCCAGGTCGATACACTTTCCACTTAATTTAGCCACCATTTCGGAGAGGCGTTGATTTTCGGTAAGGAGTCGATTTACCGTTTCCGCACTTGTCGCCACACATTTCTCAAGTTCAGTTATCGCTATAATATGTTGCTTCAGTGTCTGAAGGATAGGTCAATCTCTCCCTTAAGGCTCGATTCCACCAAAGCGATCCTGCCTTCCACCTCTTCCATCTGATCTTGACCTCGTCGTCCCTCGACCTCTCCAGATTTCCAATATATCCTGAACGGTAGAGAGCATTTCTGCTTTAAAATCTACCTTAAAAGAGTTAAGTTCCTCTTTAAGTTCCTCTTTAAAATTCAGCTTTCCTTCAAAGGTTTTCAGCTGTGTTTGAATATTTTTTATCTCATTGGAAATAAAGTTTTTAAGTTCTTCCATTTCAGATTTTTTTTGTTTTGGTTTCTTCGATGGGTCTTCCTGGAGCATCGTTGTACCTGAGGCCGAGGCCTCGGTTGGGCCTACCTCTTCCGTCGGTTGTCTCGCTTTACCGCTTTTTTGTCACCCGGGGGGGGGTATGTTGTATCGACATACCGGCAAAGTCGCGCGCCTGATGACGTCACTCGCAGCAGGCAGCCGTTCAATTCGCAATCGCCTCAGGTAGGTCCCGATTTTTCTCCCGTTTTCGGATTTTTCAGCGCGGAGCTAGTTGACGCTGGGCTCAAGCCTCCATAGCGCCACCGGAAGTCTGGAGAAAAGGAATAGGTGACATTTCGGGTCGAGACACCTTCTTCGGACTGAACCCTTCTGCAGTCTTCTATGGTCTAAGGAAGGGTCTCGATCCGAACATCGCCTACCCGTGTTCACCTACATAAAACCCGAAACATCACCTACCCGTGTTCACCTACATAAAAACCGCTCGAGCTTCCAACGGACTTTGCTCGAACTGGACGTCCGCTCACCCCCCGCTTCCGGTAAGGTCGCGCTCGCCGCATGGAAGCGCATGCCCGTGGGACAGGCCATACGGTGATCACTCGGCCTCCGCGTGGCACCCGCTTCCAGTAAGGTCGCGCTCGCCGCATGGAAGCGCATGCCCGTGGGACAGGCCGTACGGTGATCACTCGGCCCCCGCGCGGCAACCGCTTCCGGGGAGGTCGCGCTTGCCGCATGAAATCGCCCGCCCGTGGAACAGGCCCTTAATACTTGAGTATTAATTACAGATGACAATGGGTGAAAGTGATTCACTATTAAAGTTAAAGTAAAAGGCTTCAGGTATTCCTTAGATAATTTTTTTTTTTAAATTGCTGTGATATTTCATTGCAGGAAAATTTAGAGTAATTATGGTACAGTATGAATATTATTCTGCCTTTTGAGTCCATTTCACAGTCTGTTGAGAAGTTCAGCGCCATTCCTTTGGTCTACCTGTATAGCCCGGTAAGTTTATATCTCCAATTTTCTTTAAAAAATCATTGATCACACCCTTTCTACAGATCTTGTATGCAGCAAGGTACAAGTGTACAAATCCATTTTTCTGCACATGTTGGTGTATCTTTTGTTTTCTTCTGCCATAAAGCCCTGTCTCATGGTGCGAGTTGACCCACGAGGTACCCCGAGTGAAAGACTCGTGGTTGTGTACGAGATTCCAAGTGTATGATCAAGGTTTTAACCGAGTTCCCATGGTATGACTATGTTTGCCGTTAACTTGTCATTTCTGCGATGTTCCAAGTTCGTCTCCCGAGTTATCAAGTTCCTCTCCCGAGGTACTCTTGAGCCAAACGTGAATGAAGTCTGTTTCAATAAGCAACAGTGTTACTGAAGAAGGGTTTCGACCCGAAACGTCGCATATCTCTTCTCTCCGTGGGTGCTGCCTCACCCGCTGAGTTTCTCCAGCATTTTTTGTCTGCCTTTGCATATTTACAAGCCTTGTTACCACCGTTTTTAAACAAAACAATATTCATGCTCAACATTATTTGTATCCAAGTACGTTCACTGTACTTCCTTTACTGTAATAGACGTTGGAACCTCCTGAGTTTGTGATGGGCGCTATTTAAATACAGGGATGTCTTTTCATTGCTGGACGTTTTTCCCTGTAACATATTTAATAGAATTTAAACTTTATAATTAAACTATTCGCATCCGCATATAAAATCTGAATTAAGCCAAATTACTCATTGAACTGGCAATCGTGACATGAAAGCCATAAAGACGGAAATGGCAGACACAGACGCAGAATATTTGTATCTGCATTGCATTTACGTGCAGTTCATTTGGACCACAGTCTATGGCCCTTCCGCTGCAGGATATTGAAATGGGGACACCCGTCAGACAAGGGTAGGATATCACCCCAAGGGGCACATAGCGACAAAAGAGTTTTGTTTAAATATAGATGGAAACAGTCCTGACACTATTGAATGTATAGACACTGATAATGCATTGCACTGCTTTTGTTTTGTGCACATTTCTTATTCTGAGTAAAGTTTATTTTAGAAAAATACCGAAGGCATTAACCACTGAGAATCTATGAAAAGATTTCGCACGGTTTTTGTTTTATACATATTTTTATTCAGGAGAAAGATTATTTTGAAATTACACATGGCTTGGTGTATTGCATATCCTGTACATCTTTTTATGAATAAAGTTTTTTTTTGAGAAATAAATCCACTGAAGGCACTGTTGTGTTTTTAAATTGATCTCAGTAACTGCAGGAGCATTTGTTAATGAAACAACATTCTCAAGTATCTTAATAATAAACCACGGTTTAAGTTTTCGCAAAAGCCTTTAGGAATGGCAATAACTATTTCATTTAAAGGATAACCTTTCAAATACTGGCCGTTAATAAGGACGTAATAAATTTAAGCTGGAGTAAGCAATCCTTGAGTCTTCTCCGCCGTACAGGTAGATCACGGCTGATTTGGTGTCTCAAATCTAGTTTCTCCTTCATATGATATCCTATGAATTGATAACGAGTTTTCCAGGTGAAGCAGAACCTTTGCCAATATCCGTTGCAGAAACAGGGGGTGCGCAGTTTAATATTACCTGCTCCCTATAATCAGTGACTGGATTCTTGCTTTTCAATCAAAATAGAAAGCACCCCGTTAATTCACGAGAAAGTACATTGCAATGCTCGATTCTACAAATATAGCAAACTCTCAAAATATTGTTCCTTTGGCTACAGTTTATAGTCTTTAACTATTTATTTTTATAACTGTGGTCTAATGTATTAAACTATTGGTAAAAAAAAAACTAAAGGAAATATGCAGGATTATGTCACTTTTTAACATCTGCTGGCAAAAATATATTACTACTCTACATATATTTATCAAAAAAAAGAGTGTATACGTTATATATTTTACAAATGTCACTCTTGCTGTGGAATTTTGTTCGGAAATAATTAAAATAGCAAGTGAAATGTAGTTATATTGCCAGGGAATGGCTTAAACTTGCTTGCTAAATTTAGGTTAGCAATAAAATACAGCAACGATTCAAAATAAATTATAGAAAAATGTGTTTATTATTTCATCATTGTCACGTGTACCGAGTGAAAAGCTTTGTTTTGCATACTATCTTATCAGATGGATAGCATCGGTTTGGAAGTATATGGGCCATACGCTGGCATGTGGGGCGCCATGTTCGGCATGGAGAAATTGGACCAAATAAGCTGTTTCCGTGTTGTATGACTGACTCTATGAGATCAAATAATATTATACTTAATTATAATGAAGTCAAACTCAAGTACGAATCGAAGTGCAGTATACAGAGTGCAGAATACAGTTCTCAGCATTGCACCGCACCAGTTGCACAGAGAGTCCAAATGTCCGTAATGAGGCAGAGGTGAATCGGACAGTACCTTCGGTTATTGAAAGACCTTAAAGAAACCTGATAATAGAGGGGAAGAAGCTGTTCCCGAGGCTGGGAGTGCGCGCTATCAAACTTCTGTACCGCCCGCCGGACGGGAGCAAGGAGAAGAAGAAATGACCGGGATGGGACAAGTCTTTGATTTAATATGTTTTGAGGCAGCGTGGAGTGTAAATGGAGTCAATGGTGGGAGACCTGGTCTTTGTAAAATAATATATCCTATAAGATTTTATTTCTCATTTTGAGACATATAGTAAAAGACTGTGTTCTGATACTAACTATTAAATCCCTTAAACTTGCAAAATAACTGTTTATTAGTTCTGGCGAGGGCAGCTGACCCTTTACTTGTGCAGTGACAAGGGAAGGGGTTCTCGTAATTAGCATAAGGAATGGAAATGAAACGTTCACAATATAATCACTGAAATGTTGATTCCTTTCAACCAACTAATGCTGCAGGGGACAAAAGATTTTGACGGTGTCGTCCAATTTAGAGAGCATTAAGACGTCTTAAATCACAAGAGAACTTGTTCATGAAATATTTATCTGAGTTACAAGAAGCAACTATCAACAAAGTTGTTGATCCGACGAGAAAACGATGTTGGAATACATGAAAATAACCATGGAAAATGAAATATATAGCCTCTTAAAACTGCAGCTGTCTCGAGGAATCATTGCTAATCTGAAGATTTTAAATTCATGGTTTATGAGAAACTTTCTTGGTTGGTTTTCGGCTTGCCTTCTCTTTGGACTGCTTTATGCTTGACTAGTCTCACAATTCCTTTCAAACTTTGAGACTCGACATAAATCAAAGTTGAAACTTGCTGCCTTTAACAACATTTCAGCGGTAATCTTATCATTATTTACCACATTAGATTAGTGCAACTGTGAGAAAGCTTTGCAAGGAGATCATTATCAATTTACTCCATACGTACAAAGGTTTGAGACTTTTTTTTAATTGATCTATATTCGCGGCAAAGAATGAGGAAAGTGGGTGAGATTATAATTATATTTGACATTTTATGAATTAAAGCAAAATAGATCATATTCCGGAAGAAATTGTAACTGATGTCAAAATACCGTGGCTGGATTTATTAATTAAACGGGGCTCTGATGAAAGATCGCACTCGAAACGTTAATCCAACACGGTAGACTCAAGAGTCACTAAGTTTAACTCAAGGGCCACCAAGTTCTTACAACGAGTTTAAATGTTTCAATTTTTAACCTCAAGAGTAAATTTGATAAAATGTTCCCAAATGTATCATCTATTTGTGATAAATGTCAATCCCAAGAAGCTACTATAGCGCACTCATTCGTTTTCTGTACAAAAATTCAAACATTTTGGAATGAAATTTTCGAAATCTTTACAAAATTATTTAAAATAAGACTGATACCCAAAGCAGAATGGATTATCTTCGGAATAACGGAAGATGGTCCAGAACTAAATGTGTTTCAAAAGAAACTAATAGACTATGGGTTAATAACTGGAAAAAAGCTAATTCTAAAATTTTGGAAGAAGGCTCCAATACCAACTATAAACATGTGGATTTCAAATATATTCAAAACATTACACCTAGAAGAGATAAGACTCCTCCTAGCAGGTAAACCAGATCACTTCCACCTGACGTGGTCTGCATTTATAGAATTATTACAAATATAGGGTGCAAAGGTACCTTAAAAAAAAAAATTGAGGTTAGGTAAGGGGGGATGATAGTTGAAGAGTTGGTATGTCCCATTTGCGTAATGCTCATAAAAATATTTGTTTCTCTTTCCTCTTTCTCTTCTTCTTTTCTAGGGTCTATTTCTTAACTCTTTTTCTTTTGTTTTTAATTTTGTTCTTATAGGGTCTTCGTCCTTTTTTGTTGTCACATTTTCTACACTCTCACTTTTTCCTTCACTTTCTTCTTTCTTTCAATCTTTTCCTTTTACTAGTGTAAAAAACAAATGGAGTACATTAATTGTAAGAAGATATAAGTGACGAGTACTAATGTATGTGGTTGTAATGTAATGTACTTCTAATAAATAAAAATTAAAAAAAAAAAGAGTACATTTTGCTCGTGGAAAACTTTAAACATGTTTGAACTTTTTCAAGAGTTAACAAGTTTCATGGGTACCTGCCGTTAGCGCCACGAGTCGCTAAGTTGCGTCCACGAGTTCCGACGTTCCCACTACGTTAATCGTAAGTGATTACCACGAGTTAAATTTGTTTTAAGCTCGGGGTACCTCGTGGGTCAGTTCGCACCGTGAGACAGGGGTTATAGGATAATCGGAAGGGTTTTTCTTTTCCAATCTTGAACGCATTTATCAAGTTAAAATTGTGTATTTTCTTTTTAAATAATATGTTTCTTTTGTTCTTCTAGCCCCAATTGATTAGGTGTAGTTATTTACTGGGTTAAGAAATAAACGACACATGAACAGGATAATGCCATGCCACACATTGACCAAAAGATAAAGTGATTTAAGAGGAGAGAAGGAGAAAATTATATGGTTTTCTGTTAACTGCAGTTTTTGACAGAAATATTTGGCTAATCTAGGAGATAAAATTTGGAAACTTTCGTTTAAAAATATTTTTTAGGGAGAGGAGGGGGTAGGGAGGGGAGAGGGGTTATGGAGGGAGGGAGGGATACTACTGAGGGTAGGGGAAAGGAGAGGGAGGGAGAGGTGAGGGAGGTAGTGGGGGAGGGAGGAGATGAGAAAGAGGTAGTGTGAGGGGAGGGAGCATTGGGGGATGAGGGGG
>CM075990.1:10440081-10630081 GCA_038087875.1 Malacoraja senta | reverse complement strand
CATTGTTTCATAGCATCCTAATAATGTAAGCAACAGATGACTTGACTTTGAGATTGGGGTATGGCACATTTGAAGCACCAAAATTTCCTTGAGAGGAAAAAAGGATTTATTGGCGTCCTCATGATGTTGAATGTAAATTACCTAGCAAAGTTCAATGTGTAATGTTGAAAGAAACCACATCATGTACCTGATTTCCTAGATAGGTCTTTCGAGTTTTAGTTTCGTTTAGTTTATTGTCACTTGTACTTTGCGAAAAGCTTTTGTTGCGTGCAGAAAATCAATACATGATTACAATCGATGCATTCACAGTGTGCAGATACATGATAAGGGAATAATGTTTAGTGCAAGATAAAGCCAGTGAAGTCCGATCAAAGATAGTCTGAGAATCTCCAAATAAGGTGGATAGTGGTTCAGGACTGCTCTCTAGTTGTGGAAGGATGGTTCAGTTGCTGTTAACAGCTGGGAAGAAACTATCCCTGAATCTGGAAGTTTGCATTTACACACTTAGGTAGTTACACAGTTATATACCTTTTGCACGATGGGACAGGGGAGAAGTGGGAGTGGCCAGGGTGCGACTCATTCTTGATCATGCTTCACCCAGAGAGTTGTGAATCTGTGGAATTCCCTGCCTCAGAAGGCAGTGGAGGCCAATTCTCTGGATGCTTTCAAGAGAGAGTACGTATATGCCTCATTTACCACCCCTGGCAGTATGATCCAGGCACCCACTATCCTCTGTGTTTTTATAAACTCTTCCCACACATCTGCTTTAAACGTTGCTCTTCTCACCTTAAAATTACCCCATCCTGGAAGAAGATTTTGACTGCCTACCCTATCTCAGACTGGCCCCGACCTCGGGTGGACTACGAGGAGGAGGAGGACAGGACATTTTAGTGCCTTCCCTCACAGTGGAGAGTGTAGATTCTACTGTGGGGGGGATGTTCGTGTTTGTGTAAAATCTCTTATAGTGTGTTGTCATTTTTTCTATCCTCTTTTTATTATTTGTATGGTTAGTTAACTGTAAAGCACTTTGGCTTTTGATTTAATTCAATTGGGAAAATGTGCTATATAAATAAACTTATTATTATTATTATTATTATCTATGCCTCTCATAATTTTATATACTTCTTTCAAGTCTCTCTATAACCTCCAGTGTTCCAGTTTGGATGATCAACTGTGTCACACAAAGATATTTTCAAGCAAAATGTTGTGGATTTATCAGTATTCTGAAAAGTTGACAAATGGGCATTATTCCTGCAATGACCTGCATTAAAATTTCTAAAAACATTTGTGAATGAATCCAGACTTAGTGGAATCAATGTTGCTAATTTAATTACATGTCGTAGAGCTTACTGCCACATGCTTATGCAGGGACAAGTATCTTGACTGAATCTTTACAATGGGTATTTACAATAAAGCAAAAGAGATAATATTTAGTTACTTTTATGTTAACTGTTAGGTCCCAAGGACAAAAACAGTAGACCCCTCAGCCTTGGTTGATCCATCCCAGTATTCACCTCTTTTTGTGCTTTTTCCTATTTCGCAGATCTTCCAAAAAATTATTTATTTTTCTATTTAAATACTCTCAATGATCTAGCCTAAAAATGCTGTGTAACTGTTTTTAACCCCTTTTTTGTGTGTCTAGTCTGTGATCACATCTAAACATGGTTTAGTTGTTGATAAAATATTCCCCAAGTGTAAGAAGCATCTTCAAGACTATGATTACAAAAGTTCTGTTTTGATACTGCCAATTCATGATGATTATTGGCCAATTGAATTTACTATGTGAACAGGGGGAAATGGTTCCACAGGCTAATTCAAAAATACTTAGAACATTATCTTTGTCTTTTAATAAAATTTCTGATTATCAAGTGACTTTAGGATGTTTCTGTTAGTATTTACCTCAAGTGTTTATCTTATTTGTGGCGAGCACAATCATTATCTCTTTAGTTACAATCAGTGTTGGTGCTTACATTGGAAATTAGTAATATTAAACAGCTTAATTCTGTTCATCTTAATTCATTGCAGGCTGAGGGCACAACAAAACCTGTCAACTATTGGGTAACATCTGGGTCCCAAATTTCCTCTTTTGCAACTTTGGTGTAAAATATAATTGCAGAAAACAACCAGCAGAGGGAGAGCACAGAATTCTCCTATGTTAATTCAGTTATTGAGTTCAGTCAGTTGGGGCACCAAGAGGTTAAACAGGTCATAAGCACCAACGGTTTCAGGACCATTTAGTACAGAAGCAATACAGAATACTTGGGAACGGCAATGGGAAGATAAAGAAATGATTATTATTTACCTATTCCCTTTGTCTTTGATTCACTTTGGCAACTCCCGTCTTCATCTGCAGTGCCTATTACTGGAATAATGATTAGTGATGTTCCATTTATGCCCAAGCAGTAGTAATAATGCAACAAATCAACACTATGTTCAGTTTTTCACATACAATTCAAGGACGAATTGGATGATAAGAGGCTTGGAGATCTCATGCAGAAACATCCTCAACATATGAGCCAAATTAGGCCTGACACCCAATACTAACTCCCTCATATTAAAGATATTGCACCCACAGCAGAAAGAATCTTGACCAGGGTGAGTAACGTAGTCTCTCCTGGTCTTTTTGTGTGTTTTCTTTGGCCTCTTGGACACTTCTACAGTTTTGAAACTCTTATTTCACTAGTTTTGCATTTACCCAATAGGTGGTGATCACTTGTTACAAGAGAAGCTGAGGCTAGACATTTGCTGGTTTCAGTTCAGCACCTCTGTACACACGGTCTTGGCCTACCTGCTGTCAACTGGCCCATCCTTTTGCATCTGTTACTTGTCTCAGGAAATTGTTTCTTTCTAGACTTTCAAGGCCAACAATTGTAAACCATTTTGATCCTCTTTAATTATTACTTGTGCTATAAAGTGATTAGAAGCTGTGGAACCAGAGCTAGTTTGGAAAATCAAATAACATTGACTTTTTCCATGGAAATGTCATAATACCTGTGACATCGGAGCTACTCGGACAAACAGCATTGGTGGATGAACAGCACACTTGTAGTCTGTTATTTACAAGAAGGTTTGCAGCTGATTGGTGGCTTGTCATTCAAAATCAAAGTACTCTATTGGTAGAACATTGGGTGGCATGATGGCGCGGCGGTAGGGTTGCTGCCTTACAGCATCCGAGACCCGGGCTCGATCCTGACTACAAATGCTGAATGTACGAAATTTCTACATTCTCCCCGTCACTTGCATGGGTTTTCTCGGAGAATTCCGGTTGCCTCTAACTCTCCAAGGGGATTACTGGTCAATGTGGACTCAGTGGGCTGAAGGGCCTGTTTCCATGCTGTATCTCTAAACAAAACTAAAGTAAACTAAAACATTGCTTATTTCTATGAAATTCACACAAGTCCTGACTCTGGTGGTTATTCAAAGATTCACTGATGAAACCACTCATATTAGTAATATAGCATTTTACTGTAAACTAGATGTAATACAATAAAATTTTCTCTCCCACTGACCACTAGCTGCAGAATAACATAGCTGTGCATCTTAACTGAATGACTGAATTCCAAAAGAGATGGTCGGGGTTGTAATGAATGGAGCAGCAAGATCAGGAAAGGAAACCTAAACAGAGGAATAACAGATTGTCTGAAGAAGTGTTTCAACCAGAAACGTCACCTATTAATTTTCTCCAGAGATGCTGCCTGACGCACTGAGTTACTCCAGCATTCTGTGTCTATCTTCAGTGTACACCAGCATCTGTAGTTCCTTCCTATACAATAACAGATATCGTGATATTGTGATATTGACTTTAAGAGGTATTTAGTAGGTTGAGAAAAGTGAATATTGCTTGGGAAATAATACTGACAGGTTGGGCATCACAATCTTGATTTTTTTTTCTGTCACAATTAGAGAAAAAAGAGGAGATAGATTTTTAAATGTTTTTATTAGACATCTTAACATGTAACTACAAATGAGAAGAGTGACATACTAAAGTCTACTGTTTGCCCCAAGTGAGTGAATAAGAAAGAAAAAGCAGGGAAACAATTTGCACAAAGTTAGAGCAGTCAAAAACTCAATTTTATTTTCTCCAATAGAAGTTGCAAGATTTTATCCTCACTCAGTGTTAGTATGTGAACACCCAAGAAACTTTTCCTGCGTAGGTTATTTTTTTCATTCGTTATGGTATGTTGCTAATGCTGTTAATGTTTGGCACATCATGGTATTCTTGTTGGGCAGATTGCCTGAGATGCCCAATGTGCTCCATTACCAAGAAAGCCGCCATGCAGTATTTCACTTCCTCTTTCAGAATCACAAGTGGATTATGGAGCAGCTTACTGACATATTTCAAAATAATGATACAGCTTTATAGACAATAGTACTTGTCTCCTTTAGGTTTCAGCTATTTTATGATCTCCATACAACAAAAAATAAGGAATACTTGTTGCTTCTGGTGCCTGAACTCATAAGAATTATAATAACTGCTACTGCTGTCAGAAAGACACAAGGGGTTACTGTAATATAGGTTACGTAGGTCCTCCCTGTGCACCATTCCATTTCTGATAAGACATACTTATTTGGAGAATGTAGATTTATCATCACTTGCGTTATGAACCTAATTTTTACATTTCCTCATTATATCTTTTAAAATATCTGATCCAGTATCACCTCATGTATCTAGTATTCCATGCCCACATATGTCAATATCTGAACAACATCAAAGAACAAGTATAAAATAATGAGCATTTGCAACCGCTGCCATTCTCTACCTCATGTGGTCTTGAGAATTGGCAAGTAACTCACTTCTTGACTGTCACTGACCACCACTATTGGCAAAGATCAAGTTAAGAATGCAATGACATACTCTAACCGGCCTCGTTAGGTGTAGATATGATAATATACAAAAACTTGGTGTTATTCAGGACAAAGCAGTCTGCTTGGTCAGAACTTCATCCCCCATTTTTCATGTCCATTTCCTAAATTACTATTATCTGCAATAGGATCATCTAGAAGAACATGTTTGAACTGCATAGGAGCATCACTACATCTAAGTTCTTCCAGTTCATGACCATTTCAACTTGAACAGGTAAAATTGTCTCTATATCATCAGTTAATTATGTTATTCCCCACCTTCATCAGGTGGACTGCAGCGATCAAAATAAAGGATTGTTAATATCTTCTCATGTTAATGCTAGCTTTGCCACCCACAGATCAATCACGAGGATGAATTAAAATACATTTTCAAAGACCTAATACTGGTTGGCAATACTCAACAGCAACGTTGTTATGAAATGGACTAAATAGGATTATCAACAGGAGTCTCAATATTTTGGCATTACTGCTGAGCTAAAATAGATGTGACAGTGAATCAATACTTCCATGTGGTGCATATGATAATCCAACTAAATTTATGTGATCCTGAACAAAATAAGGCATTAAAGAGAAGCGAAGTTTCCTGAAGCCTATCAGGTTTCATTCACGCAGTTTCCACGGTAAAAATAAACTGGAGCCGCTATCACATTAATTCTAGTTGTTATTTTTAGCGTTGGCATTTAAACTTGGCTCAGATACTAGCCCCAGGAAATTTGTAGCATTTCCTCTTCCTATCAAATGATACAGCATCAGTATTTTGCTCTGGTTTGACTAACTATTAAAAATATATCATTAACTCTTTATAGATCAGGTTATTCCTGAAGATAACGCAGAAGGAATCTATTATATTTTCAATATTTATTGGTATGTAAAACTACTTACAATATATTAACGATAGTTACTGTAAGGTTAGCTAGCAGTGCCCTGTTTCCAGTACAAAGTTATTACATTATTTTAACAATCTAGCTTAATCTCAATCAGTGCATCAGTGAAATCTCAGGTATTTACAAAAAGGTAACATTAATGAATCATGAATTATTCAACAATACAATATTTGTTAAAAGGATTTCCAACATACACACGCGTTGGATTATTAGATGTATAGGATTACGAAGCAAAATTATCTTTAAACTGCATTTTGTTCTAAATCATAACAGATACAGTATTGTATTTCCAAAAGTGTATGTTGATAATTTTGAAGCATTGTTTAATGTATATTAAAACCAATACCTTCTAGCATTTATTTTCAGTATGTGTGTTTTCTTTCAGTGCGATTTATTTAAGATGTTCATCAGTAATCCCGGTGTTTCATTGTACTAAATTCCAAATAAGCCGTTCACAGAATGTACTTCAGTAATCTCACACTGTCCGCTGATAAACTATGTTGGTTTTCTTGAAGTGAATAAATAAAATCTAAAGAAAAATATGACAAATATTGGATTGTTGAACTGGGTAATTAACATTGAAGACTAATCTCTACAGTATGTTTGTATGATACAGGTATCTCCATTTTAGTTGACCAAATTCAAGGCAATCGATGCTAAATTTTATTTTAAGTATTAATGTGCATAGTTTACATCTGAAAGTAAAATTCCATACATAAAAGATATATTTGACTTAATTTTCAAAATCTTGATCGATTTTAGGCATATCATCAGATGGTTTGCAATTTGGTTCTATAATCTTAGCCATGCATGTATTTTTGATTAAAGATTTGTATGAATGGTTAGGTTTCGGGAGCACAAAGGCACCCACTTAAAGTAGATAAAGGTAAGCTATCCAAGAATATAAATGAGGATTGTAAAAGCTTCTTTAGGTATGTGAAGAGGAAAAAAATAGTTAAGACCAAAGTTGGACCATAGAAGATTGAAAAAGGTGAATTTATATGGGGAACAAGGAAATGGCAATCGAGTTGAACGGGTACTATGGATCCGTCGTCACTAAGGAAGACACAAACAATCTCCCTGATGTACTAGTGGCCAGAGGATCTAGGGTGACGGAGGAACTGAAGGAAATGCACATTAGCTAGGAAATGGTGTTGGGTGGACTGATGGGACTGAAGACTGATTAATCCCCAGGGCCTAATGGTCTGCATCCCATGGTACTTAAGGAGGTAGCTCTGGAAATCGTGGATGCATTGGTGATCATTTTCCAATGTTCTATAGATTCAGGATCAGTTCCTGTGGCTAATGTTATTCCACTTTTTAAGAAAGAGAGAAAACAGGGAATTATAGACCAGTTAGCCTGACATCGGTGGTGGGGAAGATGCTAGAGTCAATTATAAAAGATGAAATAGCGGCACATTTGGATAGCAGTAGCAGGATCGGTCTGAGTCAGCATGGATTTACAAAGGGGAAATCATGCTTGACTAATCTTCTGGAATTTTTTGAGAATGTAATAACTAGGAAAATGAACAAGGGGGAGCAAGTGGATGTAGTGTACGTGGACTTTCAGAAAGCATTTGATAAGGTCCCACCTAGGGGATTAGTGGGTAAAATTAGAGCACATGGCATTGGGGGTAGGGTGCTGACATGGATAGAGAAGTGGTTGGCAGACAGGAAACAAAGGGTAGGGATTAACAGGTCCCTTTCAGAATGGCAAGCAGTGACTAGTGGGGTACCGCAAGGCTCGGTGCTGGGACCGCAGCTATTTACAATATACATTAATCTTGATGAAGGGATTAAAAGTAAAATTAGCAAATTTGCAGATGACACAAAGCTGGGTGGCAGTGTGAACTGTGAAGAGGATGCTGAGGATGCAGGGTGACTTGGACAGATTGGGTGAGTGGTCAGATGCATGGCAGATGCAGTTTCATGTGGATAAATGTGAGGTTATCCACTTTGGTGACAAAAACAGGAAGGCAGATTATTATCTAAATGTGTCAAGTTGGGAAAAGGGGAAGTACAACGGGATCTGGGGGGTCCTTGTTCATCAGTCACTGAAAGTAAGCATGCAGGTACAGCAGGCAGTGAAGAAAGCGAATGGCATGTTGGCCTTCATAACAAGAGGAGTTGAGTATAGGCGCAAAGAGGTCATTCAGCAGTTGTACAGGGCCCTAGTGAGATCACACCTGGAGTATTGTGTGCAGTTTTGGTCTCCAAATTTGAGGATGGACATTTGCTATTGAGGGGGTACAGCATAGGTTCACCAGGTTAATTCCTGGGATGGCGGCACTGTCATATGTTGATAGAATGGAGTGGCTCGGCTTGTATACTCTGGAATTTAGAAGGATGAGAGGGAATCTTATTGAAACATATAAGATTATTCAGTGTTCGGACATGCTAGAGGCAGGATGTTTGCGATGTTGGGGCAATCCAGAACCAGGGGCCACAGTTTAAGAATAAGGGGTCAGCCATTTAGGACGGAGATGAGGAAAAACTTTTTCACACAGAGAGTTGTGAGTCTGGAATTCTCTGCCTCAGAAGGCGGTCGAGGCCGGTTCTCTGGATGCTTTCAAGAGAGAGTTAGATAGAGATCTTTAAAAAAGTGGAGTCGGGGGATATGGGGAGAAGGCAGGAACGGGGTACTGATTGTGGATTGATCAGCCATGATCACATTGAATGGAGATGCTGGCTCGAATGGCCGAATGGCCTACTCCTGCACCTCTTGTCCATTGTCTATTAGGCTCTTTGAATATGCCAGTCAGACTTTTCTTTGTTCTTCTGAAAATGCATCTTGATTTCAACAAATCTTACCTGAGCATTGAGTTCAGCACCTCAAGAAACAGAGGTGGTTGTTAGATTTGTGGTTCACTGTCCAAGATTGGAACTTCTTCCAAGGCAACTATCCTCTACAGGTAAAGTATTTGAGTATGTGAATAGCAACAGATTGAGGTAATATGATTGGTCTAGTGAACAGCTTATTGGGTTGGAGGCAAAGGGCAGCTTAAATCATGAGCTTTGCCAAAAACGACCAAATAAAGAAAGTTTTTGTGCACCAACAATTTTTGAGGATTTGATCCATTTTCCAGGGAACTTCCAAAACATCAGAGAATATTGAAGAGCCACAAGAAAAATGTTGCCGTATAGTTTAGTACTCGACGAAGTAGGACCCATTGGGTTCCTGTCACACAGGAGGCTTGGTCCTCCAACGCAATATTACACCACTCACCCATAGCCCCCAACTGCACAGGCACAGCTCATTTCCCCTCATCCCTAGCACTCTCTCCCCCTCCACTTCACCCTCCCTCTTCTTTCCCCTCTCCTCCTCCCCTCCCCCAATCCCTCCTTCACATTTCTCCTCCTACCCTCCCCCAATCCCCCCCTCACCTCTTCCTTTCCCTACCCTCAGTCACCCCATCCCTCCCTCCATAACTCCTCTCCCTACCCTACTTCCCTCCTCACCACCCCCACTTCCCTCCTCTCTCTCTATTCCCCACTCCCTGCCTCCCCCACTTCCCCCTCCTCGACTCCCCCCTCCTCTCCCTCTATTCCCCCTCCTCCCCGACTGTCCCTCCTCACCTCCTCCCTCTTCTTTTCCCTCTCCTCTTACCCTCCCCCAATCCCTCCCTCATCTCTCTCTCCCTCTCCTTCTCCCTACCCTCAGTCACTCCCTCCCTCCATCTCTCCCTTTCCTACACCCCTCTCCCTGTATCCCCTCTCTTCCCCCACACACCCTCCTCCCCTCCCCAGGATCTCAAGGTTGCCGCTCCTCTCCCTTCTTGCGTGCCCCGGAGCAGCATCAGCCGTCGGCGCCCTTAGAGCCAGGCCCCAGATCCTCGACTCGGCCCAGAAGCACCTGCGCCAGCCTGTGGGCGGGGGTTGGGGGAAGGAGCTCGGAGAAAAGCCAGGGGAAGAGCCATGGGGGAGAGGGTGTTATCACGGAGGAGGGGGGCATGAGCCAGCGAGGGGGACCAGATGGGAAGGGGCTGGAGCTGTGGGGCGTTGCGATGGTGGTGCGTTTGGGACTCACAGCGGGCACTGGATGCTCTCCTCCGCCGGGATCAGACTCTACGCTTTCCGTTAGGCGACATCTCCAACTCCGCGCGTGCCGAGCCTTGCCCTGCCTGGCCAGGCCGCTTCCGGTCCCTCCGAAAATTGTGTCCGGTTGGAGACCTCTGGAGGCCATCTTCAGCTGCAGTTAAGACGTGATGGCGCAGGAAGGGGCGGACCGTCCCAGGGAGTGACAGGAGAAGAGACCAATCCACGCAGCGCTGACTGGCAGGAAAGGAGATCGATCTGCGCATGCGTGGTTTTTACGATTTTTAAACCTCGATAACTTTTACAATATACTACCGATTGGAACGAAACTTGTTGCACTCGCAGCACAGGAGAACGGTGAGTGAGCTGACGAAAAAGTAGTGCTATCGCGTACTGTTTTTGCGCAAATGGATAATGCGCAAACTGGAAGAGCATAAGATCAGAGTTTTAGTTATGTATAGATTCTAAGGTCACCCAATAACCTCAATGGATACCTCAATGGATGCTGCAGCTCAATCCTCTCTGATGTGTTTTGCCTTTATCTTGAAAACTCATACTGGGGCATTAAGCTTGTGGACCTGCTGCATTTAGATAAATTGCTGTTAAATGTTGCTTCATTCAGCCTGCGAAGCCCACATCCCACTAATGAATAAAAAAGATTGTAGTATTTTGGTTTTGGAGCTTAACATCAATGGTGGTTAGACATTAATGTTGTCACCGCCATTGAGGCAATGTACAGAACATGACATTGATCAGCCTCAATGGCTTTTCTAGGCTATCATTTCAACTAATAAAGTTCATAATCAAACAGCCTTTATGAGACTCAAATGAGAGGCCTTTTAGAATCTTGAACCAATTGATCAAGATGCACATTGGGGCACAGCAGATGAATCACCAGCTCCAACTGTCAACTACACATTGTTTCGTTCAGCAATAATTCATCCTCTTGCACACTGCCTATTGGTTCATGTGTCAACTCTCTGATGGCACAGAAGGAGCAAAAACAAAGATTTTCTAATTTTAGGTAATTTCATCAAGATTGAGCTCGGTCGCAAGGAGCACTTTGCAGCCCATCTTAAACAATGATATAACACAATGGCGCTGTTTGATGGCCTCACCGAAGCACTGAGCTATGAATAGTTTCCATGCACCCTTAATGCCTGAGTTACAGTAAATCAAGGAGCTAATCAATTTCATTGCATGATCTTTGTATTATTCCTCATTTGCAGACTTGATGCTTTGAATATGTTGAAAGGGCTGGAATATTAATATCCCAGTAATGCATGAGATGAAGGGTGGTGGAGAAGAGGTGGTGTATGTGGGAGGATGAATGGAATAACAGCTTGCGTGATTAAGAAATTTATGCATGTGTGCGTACTTGCACTGGCAGTTGCTTATATCAGTACTTGAGAGAATATTCTTTTCAATGGTGAACAATTCATCTTAATTTATTTGATGAGAAAATTTTTACAATTTGTTTCTGTTGTTTACGGATGCTTACTTTTGGAGATGACCTCTCCAACCGGGTTCTTCAAATCATAATCCTGTCTGGCAGGCGGCTGCACCATCTGTCACCATATCCCTCTCCCATTGCCCATCTTCTGGCATCACATTGATTTCACCAAACTCGTCTTGAAATCCACTCTCAGTAATTTTTTCTCCTTCCTTCTTGGCTGCTGTAGTTGTGTATTGCTGTTCTATTGCTGCCTTGGTGGGGGTGAGGTGGGGAGGGGAGGGGAGGTGGGGTAGTAGAGGGTGGGGGTGGGGGGATACTATATATCTTTAAGGGTTGCTGTCCTTTTCACATTTTCATTTGGCAGATTTAAAGCCCTGTCCCATGGTACGAGTTCATTCCAAGAGCTCTCCCGAGTTTGCCCTGATTTGAACTCGGAGATTTACGGTAATGGCCACTCATTGGTACTCGGGGCTCTCATGGACATTTTTCAACATGTTGAAAAATCTTCACGAGTCTTCCCGTGCTTACCTGCTGTTAGCGAGTCTTCCCGAGTACCTGCCGTTAGCATCACGAGCCGCTAAGAGACGTCCCCGAGCTCCGTCGTACCCGCTATGTTCATTCTCCGTGCTTACCACGAGTTTGATTTTTTTAAAACTCGGGAGAGCTCTTGGAATGAACTCGTATCGTGGGCCAGGGCTATTAGCTGTAACAACACTGAAAACATTTGAGTCTAGTCCTGTCAGGAACCTCACACATCTTGGTTTTGTATATGTTTGCGGGTGCAGCCTAGACCAAATTGTTTCAAACATCTTTTTAGTCACTTTTATAATTTTTTTTGCAGGAGACACAAATAAACATTAGCATTAAACACATACCAAAAATAATGGAACCATGTTTTCTAGATTGCTAGTTATGTTAAAACATCACACAGCGTGTAATTATAGATTTTTGCAATCTTTCTTTGGATAAAACATTGCTTCAGATCCATGCACTGTTTTCAGTATTGCCCCAATTCAAGTAGATAGACTTGAAAGAGTCCATCTATTTTCTACAAAAGGAAATTAATATCCTTTTTGTTTTGTTTATAAGAACATATAGATAATTCCAAATATCTGCCGTTATTTGGGTAATTAAATCATGCACATCATTTTTCAGTTATCATTCTTGGGTTGGTTATTAAATGATTTTGTTACCATTCATTTCCATAAATTACCTGTATTCTATGAATAAGGAAAAATAATAACCTGATTTCTAAAATTCCAAGCAAACATCTGAGACAAAAGTACATTCAAAAAGTAAGATATTCATGATATTTAAGATATTAATAGATAAATATTTCTAATGCATAATATGATTTTTGCTTTCATTCAGAAACAAGAAATGTAGGGCAATGTAGATAATTTGGGCAATGTGAATAATTTGTGGGCATTGTGTAAACACGTGTTGAGAATTATTTCAAAAATTAGCAGAAAATAAAACCATTGAATATCATGAAGGGATCATAATGTAATATAACAATGATGGATGTGTTTTTCAAAAATTAAAATAGCAATTGGTGAATGATCCAAATACTTCAGCAGTTGACTTTAATTTTGAGTCCCAGCACTGCCTGTCACTCAATCGCTCTTTCTCATTTAGATGAATCTCTTTCTCAGTGCAACATTCTAAATGGAACACTATGTGGAAGCAAAATACTAGGAAATAAATATGACATTGCAAGTTATGCTATGAAGTTGCACTTCAGGAAGATTTTGAAATACTGATCAGATTATTTTCAACAAATGAAATAGCATTGTTGAAACAGAGAGGTGTTAACCAAAATATTAAGATGAACGAATGCGCATATGGATACATTTTTTTAGTTTAGAGATACAGCATGGAAACAGGCCCTTCGGCCCACCGGGTCCGTGCCGACCAGCGATCCCCGCACATTAACACCATCCTACATCCACTAGCGACAATTTTTACATTTACCAAACCTGTACGTCTTTGAAAAATAGAACTTGGAATCAACATGACGCACTTCTTCTTTCGTGTCCATCAACTATGTTTCAAATGTTCAGCCAGGCTCTTGCACAGTGGACAGCCTTCTTGTTTGCCACCGCTAGATCTTCCAGGCAGCATTGTTCACCAAGAAGTGGGCATCTTAGTAGGTGTGGCATGGATTGTACAGATGTTCCACGTTCACATTCTGTGTCTGCCCCATCTGCATTGCCTCATTTGCTCATGTTGATCTTGCATCAGCCCATCCCTGTATGAAGCCTATTGAGGGACTTCCAGGTCTTCCAGTCACACCTGTGACCAGGTGGTAGCTGTTCCTTGGTTGGGATTGGCATCTTTATGTAGTGGTGGTTTTCACTGCATTTCATTTCCCACAAGGCTAGTCTGGTTGCTTGAGGAGACTGTGACAGTGGCTGGACTGTGTGAAGGAAGCTCTTCCTCGACTTCAGCCGAATTGGGGCTGGGTGATGGGAGTGACAGGAATGGGGGGTGTCCCCAACTTGCCTACTACGTTCAGTTCTACCGGCAACTAATCTGCAGATTCCTAGTGGAGCAATACCGGCCAAGACATGCAAGCTATCCACATCCGTTGGTTTTAGGCAGCCAGTGATGCTTCTGCAGCTATCTATGAGGGCGGCATCAACATTCTTTGCATGAGATGATCTCTCCCAAACAGGACAACCATACTCTGCAACAGAGTAGCACAGCACAAGAGCAGTCGATCGCAATGTGGATACACACCATAGCAGAAGTGTCCACGTCGCGGGGCCTGAAACTGGAATTGATTCCTGAGCTAATTCTGCTACCATCATCATCTACTGTATCTATTGTACCAACTCCTGCAAAGCTACAACCACCAGCCTACCAAGTCTTAACAAGTGATGGCTCCCATTGATTGTCGCCAGAAGCCTGCGTCCTTTTCAGGACGGACGATGACAGTGATGTCCATCAATGCCGAGGGGATTTAATCTGATTGGAAAGGTCTGCAACGAGAATGACTGTGATGTCTTATGTCACCATGACACACTGCCCAGATTTAAATGAGTATCCACAAAGCTGATTATAGGATTCTTCCAAGTGAGTCTGTGGCATTAAAACATTTTCTGTCAAAATGGCATAAGTGGTTCAAGTTGGAGCAAGGTGTATTGTGAAGAAAGCTGATGAATCTAGAGCCCATGCGATGCTTGGGACTATGATGATGCGCCCATTGTGAAAACATTGCTGCGTGAGGGACATGACTGGTGGTAGCTCAATGTTCCAGGGTGTAGATGTTTCAGACGTGATCAGACGAGGGAGGCAAAAGAGGTGGAGGAGTTGCACAACTGATCAGGGAGACTGTCAGGGCAGCACTCAGAGAGGAGATACTGGACAGTTTGGGGGGAGCTTAGAAATGAGAATGGTACAAGCACTATAGTAGGATTGTACAGTAGACCCCTTCCAATAGAAAGATGGAGATAGAGGAACTGATATGGATACAGATTACTGAAAGATGCCAAAGCAACAGGGTTGCCTTCGTGGGTGATTTTAACTCTCCCAGTATTGACAGGGACTTGCTCAGTGCCAAAGGCTTAGACGGGGCAGAATTGTGAGGTGTATCCAAGAAGGTTTCTTGAAACAGTACGTGGATAGTCTAACCACAGAAGGGAACATATATTGGAAAGTACTTATATTGGAAAATGAGCCTGGCCAGATGACCAATGTTTAAGTGGAAGAGCATTTTGGGGATAGTGATTACAACTATGTAGAAGGGTGTCGATATGAAACATCGCCTGTCCATGTTCTCCAGGGATGCTGCCTGACCTGCTGAGTTATTCCAGCACTTTGTATCCTTTAGTCTTCTTCTTCTTCTTTCGTGTGGCATGCACAGCAAAAAGTTGTTGGACAACTTGTTCTATTTGATCTTCCGTTTGTGCACGTCGAGTTGATTGCATTAGTCGAAACAGGGCGGACCACGTGAAGGTTGCAATCTTCCACCCCATCCTTTTGTCTATAGGTTTTAAGATTGTTTCAGGGGTGGCACAGTGATGCAGTGGTAGAGTTGCTGACTTACAGCGCCAGAGACCCGGGTTCGATCCTGTTTACTGCCATTGTCTGTACGGAGTTTGTACGTTCTCCCTGTGACCTGCGTGGGTATTCTCTAGGTGCTCTGGTTTCCTCCCACACTCCAAAGACATACAGGATGGAAAAATCTAATTCTGAAGGGCATAGCTTTAAGGTGAGAGCGACAAAGTTTAAAGTAGATTGGCAGGGCAATTTTTTTCACACAGTAGGTTGTGAGTGCCAGGAACGTCCTGCCCATGGTTGAAGCAGATATGTTAATGGCATTTAAATGGCCTTTGGATAAGCATATGCATATGCAAGGAATGGAGGGATATGGGTTATGTGCAGATAGATGTGATTGTCATGTGTGCCAAAGAGCCTGTTCTTGTGCTGTACTGTGCCATGTTCATTCATGTGATAAACATATTCCTCATGAGATGGACAAATTTCGGAAATGGAAGAGTCATGTGGAGGAAATGAAACTGTAATTGAACATGGATTTACTTTATGGCTAACTTCATATTATTTTTATTGGCTTGCAATCTGTAATTTTTGATATTTAAGTGGTTATCACCTATTGCACTCTGATTACTGCAATGTAAGGCTTGTAAAATTAGTAGTCTAGAACGTTATTTTCTTTTTCTCAGACTAGGGTAAAAGTATTAAGCCAACACACCAGTCTGGTTTATTTGGCTCAGTTTGTTATTGATTTGTCATTCTTTTCAATTATTATATGAAAGTTCTCTTTCAAAATGTCTTATTCCTTCTAACTAGGGATTTGGTTAAGAAAGTTATTCTCAGAAATTACATACAGTTGCAATTTCCTTTTTAGTAGGTCATTGTATAAAAGTACTATTTTCATTTCCTGCTACATGGAAATTTTAGTTCCAGGAGACATGAAGGACATAAGTTTTAAATATGGCAATTATTGGAATTTAACAAATAAAAGCAGGTGTATGCTATACAGCCCCTTTCACCTAATTTGGTATTCAATCAGATCACAATGATCTTTTTCCTCAGTATCACCTTCTTGCATTAACCCATATTTCTTGACATATCCAAAAAAACTTAGCAATCTGTTCCTTGAATATACACAAGTATCTACAGCTTTCCAAAGATGCAATATCCTCTGGCAAGTATAGCTTCTTAGACTCTCTTAATTCCCTAGAAGCCTCTGACACCTCCACCAAGCTTAGAATTGTCAATAGACTTGGATATGTTATATTTGAATTATTAATCAAAATTCTTGATGTAGATTGTGACCCCTAAAGAAATCACTTCAGTACCTCAATAGTCACTGATTCCTATGTGAAAATTACACCATTATTCCTACTGACTGTATTATGTGAATTAATAATTCTTTGATCTATACTCTTGCATTACCACCAATCCCTCTGGTGCTCTGCTCTTGACCATCTTCAGCTGCAGAACGTGGTGAACTCAACTCAGTCCATCACAGGCTCATCACTTCCTTCCATCTAGTCCATCTTCAGTGTATTGCATCAGGAAGGCTGAAATAATTGTCACGAATGCCTTATTTTATAAATCATTTTCTTTTCTCTCTTCTATCTTCTGGGAGAAGATACAAGAGCTTGAAAGTCTGGATTTTCAGACATAAAAGCTTCTTCCCCACTGCTATCCAATTCTTGACCCAATCACCACTTTGACACTGCCTTCCAAGAGGTACTGCCACATACTCTTAACTCTAGATCATTTCATTATTTTGTTATTGCATTTTATTGTTTTTGCACTGCTTCTGATTGTACTACAATCTTTGCATCATTCTGCTCGTTGACATTCATCATTGTATTTATTTTGTGTCTATCATTGTCATGTGTATTCTATGAGCTTCTTATGAGTAAGGAATTTCATTGCCCTTTGGTGTCTATGACAATAAACTAATCTGTACCTAATCCGAATCTGCATCTAAACGTTATCAATTTGAAACAAAATACATTACATGGCATTTGTAGGTTATAGGATAGACACAAATTGCTGGGGTAACTCAGCGGGACAGGCAGGAATGGGTGATATGTCAGGTCGAGACCCTTCTTCAGGCTATAGGATATTGGTGTTGGTCAGATGGCATTATAAACTTTAAGTATTGAGTGATTATATTCTGAAACTTGCAACTATTATCCTTTGGTGCCATCTACACTGTACAATGTACAATAATGTTGTAACTCTTTACACTTAATTTGTTATCTTCCAAGATGCAGTAGAAATAAGACAAAATAGAGGTTAACAATAATAACCTCTAAGAAACCTGAATGCAAGAAAACAGTCGGATTTAATTATTCTGCATTAAATTAACCACAGACTGCTCTGAGCATGTTCCAATAGGATTAAATTGGAATCTAACAAATTGATGCAAATGTTTTGATAAATGATCAGGTGCCTTTTGGATATTCTGTCCAATTTCCTTTCCGACTGACTTCTATCCGCTTCACTGGTTTGCTCAATTCCACTATGTGCCGAGGGCCATGAGAGAAATGTAGGTACACAGTGAAGCAAAGTGCCAGATAGCTCCCTTGATCAGCGATTGGAACATTTCGAAAGCGTAAAACAGTAAGATTGATTAATTAATAACTGTTTGTCACAAGTAACCTAAAATCTTTCAATTTAAATGCAGTACTGGTTAGAATCAGTGTTTGCCTGTTGCAACTCCAGAAATGATTCAGGTCATGTATTTTTTCACTTATTGATTGATATTGATACAACACTCTTGTTTTTTTCACATCACTTGTGAAAACATGGCTGTTTTCTGAAACTGTTTTTCATGGAAAACATATTTTTCTATTGATATATATATACTTTCTTATACTTGTCTGATTTAACAATTCCATTTTTAACAATGAAGGCTTGTTTGCAAGAGCGGAGACCCGATAGTACAATTCAGATCCTTGAAATGAGTTTGATTACTGCATGTACAAAGTGTGCAAACCTAATTTATCCAATGTATCTGAGGTGTGCTGAATGAAGTCTCTATTTCTGAAACACATGCTTCCCCCCCTTATCAAAATACATTGCACAAAGAAGCAACCTACAACTATTGAGGAATGCTCTTGTGTTACTTTTATTATATGAAGCAAAAATGGGAAACTAACTGGGCAGCTTCAAGTTTTACTATAAACACTGTCAAAGTCAACGGAGCACTCTATTATTAATGTTGGTGTGTTTTTGAGCATTTAGCTGCTGACATACCCATTCACCGAGGAAACTGCTTCATTAACAATCATTCAAGGTAAGGTACGTTGGTGTGGACATATTTGGAATACAGTGTTCAGTTTTGGTCACACTGCTATAGGAAGGATGTCGTTAGCTGGAAATAGTACAGAGAAGATTTACGCGGAGGTTGGGCAGCCAAGGACTTCATTCCTTGGAGGCTAAGGGGTTATCTGATAGAGGTGTATAAAATCATTGAAAATAGGTGCAGGAGGAGGCCATTTGGCCTTTCGAGCCAGCACCACCATTCATTGTGATCATGGCTGATCATCCACAATCAGTAACCCGTGCCTGCCTTCTCCCCATTAGATGAGGGGAACACAGTGTGAATGCACACTTTTACTCAGGGTAGGGGAATTAAAACCAGAGGACATAGAATAAAGGTGAAAGGAGTAAGATTTAATAGGAACCTGAGGGCCAAGTTTGTCACACAGAGGATGGTGGGTACATGGAATGAGCTGCCAGAGGAGGTAATTGAGGCAGGTATTTTAGCAGCATTTAAAAGACTCTTGGACATGTACATGGATAAGAAAGGTTCAGAGGGATATGGGCCTCTTGGGAAGTATGGCTGAGTTGGGTCGAAGGGCCTTTTTCCGTGCAGTATGACTTTATGTGTGACAAGGGCTGTAGTAATACCAGCAGCTACCACATCCCAGTGTCACTTATCTCTGTATAATGAAGGTTGTGATTTATTTTAAATAGAAAGCATTTGAATAATGCTGGTCTAATATTCAGAATAATATAAACCAACAAAAAACATAATGTAATATTAAATAATAATAAAAATTTGGTCTAATTGTTAACGTACCAGAGTTTTTCCCGTTTCACTACATTATATGTGCGTTTTCAGGTCCTCATGCCTTATCACTGATCCCTTGCAGCTGAATGGTGAAAGATGACTGCTTTTCCTATTACGTCTACATAGCCCTTGAAGAGTTCTCTTCAGATTGCTGCTCTGGGTCAAATCAGGGAACAGGATATGATTGTTTGGTGTGGAATGCAGGTGAGCATGCTGTCAGAGTGTTATGCTGTCATTTCATGGTGTGATATGAACTTGTGTCGTGAACGTGTGTGTTAGAAGATCATTAGGGGACTGAGCAAAGTACCTGCAGACACTCATATCTGAAATTTCTTGTAATTTTCCTTCTTATTTCATGGATTCTCATTCTTTGCTGGCACCACTCCAGCCACTTGCCACTTCCTGCGAGACTCTACGAATGGCAGTCCTGAATGGTATCCTGCCCGGCACTCTTCCCTGACACCTTTCCTGAAGACTGTTTTAGTGTACATTTCTGTGTATAAACCTTATAAACACTGTTTTAAACATATATTTGATCAACTTGATTGGACATAAGTGCTAAACATTAAACATCTTAAAGGCCTGTCTCACGAGTCTGCGGTCATTGGCGGCGAAACGGGAAGAATCTGCCGCCATAGACCGCGCACTCGTGAGAACGTACAATTCCGGGGCCGTGCAGCGGTGTTCCCAATACCGCACGGTGCTAAAATAAAATCAACAATGTCGAAAAATTTATACTCACCGCACAACCTCCACCAGTGATGCACGAGTGCGGCACGGCCGCCCGCACGGGCCGCCGCCAGTGTGGCTCGAGCGCCGTGCGTCAAACCTCCACTGCCACAGCCTCCGCCAGTGACGCACGTGCCTCCGCCAGTGAGGCACGTGTGCTGCACAGCCGCAGGCACAGCCACCGCTACAGCGCCGCGATCAGGATGGCCGCCGCCACAGCCGCCGCTAGTGAGTCACGTGCGGTGGGCCGACGTCATCGCAATCGGCCCGCCCTTTTTTTTACTTACCGCAAGCACGTGGGACCCGCCGTGTTTGAATTACTCGGCCCCCGCGCAGCATCCGTGCGGCACTCCGGTGGATAGGCTCGCCGCTCTCGCCGTTGCCGCACGGTCCCCGCTACCGGCGACGCCGCGCTTCATCGCCGATGACCGCAAACAGGTAAGACAGAGCCTTTAGCATATCGCAAAAGGGTGAAATCCAATTTCTGAAGTCAGTACTTGAGAATTATTATAAACAATGATGACACGCAGAAAGTATCTATGTAATTCAGCCTCTCAATCCTAAATTACACTCCTTTCTACTGAAATGCAAATGATAACTGAAACCCTCAAGAACTCTAGGTTCCTTTAATGTCCACTCCAACCACCTTCATCTCGACCCTCGACCAGATCCGTGCAGTATAAACAAAATTTTACTCACCTAGCCCTCATTCCTTCAACCACAATCTCCATGCTCAACTATTATCATCTCTTACCATCTAACCACTATCTCGCCCTGTCCCTCATATTTAACACCCTGGCCATAACCCTCTTCTTTGGCCAGAATCCCTAAACGGAATACAATTTACCCTTGACCACAATCCTACTTCTAGGAACCATGATTCTCTCACCTCATGCACATCCCATTATGATAAAGTATTTTCTTCTGATAAATATCAAACATTATTATTACACAGCTGACTATATTGTTCTTGTTATTATCTTCAGAATTTATTAGAATCTCCACCTTCTTGCCTCTCTACAAATGCCAGTTTCTGTTTCACTATGCAGCTGTTGCAATTCATTTTCCACATTCATAATTTTAACATTAAGTGTCGAGTGGACACAGATTTAGATAAAATATCATATTTAACTCCTCGGTGAGTGCAACATAATTCCTCAAATCAGTTGTGTCAGTTTTATACTAAGTGATTAACATTTGTATTCTCTCTGGGAAATAAATGTCTTCCTTGCTTTGCTTTGTCTTCCCTGTTTTTATTCTTAAATGTGATGTAATTATTTCAACAGTTTAGTCTCATAAATGAGTTGTTAATCTGAATTTCCAAGCATTAATCTCACAAGGTTAGCAGACAATATATTTAAGGGCCTGTCCCACTTTGTCGCCATTTGCGCGCCATTTATGCGACGTCCAAAAATGTGGTTGTCGCGTTGTGACGCACGGGTAGCGTGTGGGTAGCGCGGGATGGGCGCATGGAGGAGTGTGGAGTTGCGCGCGGTATCGCGCGGCGCTCCAGGATTTCGTGATGCACTAAATCCTTGCGCGCCATCTGCTTGACGTATTGCATACGCACACTGACGCATTGGGTACGCACGCTGACGCATTGGTGTCGCATGCTGGCGTCCCGACGTCTCACGTGTATCGCGTGGTGACGCATGGTTACGTCACCGTGCGTAATCATATGTCGCCGCGCGCCGCAAGGTATTCTAATGACATCACGCGCACCATGTGATGTCATTAGTCATCCATATGTCATTTGTACAGGTTTATAGTCTTATTACAAATTGTGAATATAAATCATTTTCTTAATTTGTGCACAGATTGTGTTGTTCTCAAAAATAAAATACAGCAGTAACAAAAATATTTCAGAGTACAGTAAAACTATGAATCCAACATGTTAGGAACTGTATTTTTCCACATTATTGTATGTTATCTATATACTTTTAAAACTCTGTGTGTGTGGGTGTGTGTGTTTATTTGTGGGTGTCACATTTGGCCTATGATTCCTTGGTCCGCCGAAAACCACACGCGAAAACTCTGAGATTTTATTCCATTTCGCTAGACATTACACTTTTACATACCCTAACACACTCCTTATTAGATTTTGACATTTTTATGTACACATTTAAAAATAAAATCCACCTCCCCCCCCCCCCCCCTCACTCATTTTGTCGCCTCCTGCTGGCCAGCAAGCATAACGGCTGCTGCCGCCCGGCTCTGCTCCAAAAACGCTGACATTTTTTTCTTTCACTAGCGATTTTTGCTGATGCCGCCCGCCTCTCCTCCACTACCCCCCCCCACCCCCCTTGCGCCAGCTCTCTCACACTGGCTCAAGCACACGGCTCTTCTCCAAAAACGCCGACATTTTAATTTTTTCGCTGGCGATTTTCACTGCTGCCGCCCGGCTCTCCTCCACTACCCCCCCCCCCCGGGCCGGCTCTCTCACGCTGGCTCAAGCCAAACATCGGCTCTTCCCCCTCTGCTTTTTGCCGTCCTCTTTCCGAGGACGCCGAAAAGCAGCGGCGAAACAACCCATCTTTGCCTTCAGCCAGCGTCGCAGAGCCGGCGTGTCAACGGCCTGTCGGCCCGCAGCCCCATTGAGGGCGTACGCAGGGTCTCGACAGCCGTACGCAGCGTCTCGACGTAATACGCAGCATCTTGACGGCGTACGCCGCCTACGCCGTCAACACGCTGCGTACGCTGTCAAGACGCTACGTACAACGTCAAGACGCTGCGTACGATGTCAGGACGCTGCATACGGCCTTCCAGACGCTGTCTACGCCGTCAAGACGCTGAAGCACGTTCGGGAACCAGACCCCGAAGTCTGAAGCACGTTCGGGGACCAGACCCAACGGGTCTGCACTTGGTCTAGTTTCATTTAAAACACCACCATACTTTTATTTTTGTTTAATGTTACACCGTATGGTTGTATAATAGTTTTCCAATGAACCATGTGAGTTTCAAGTGTGCACAGGAAACAGAACCAGGTGAATTTTAATGGAGAACAGGGAATAGGTCACAATTGATTTTAAAGGGAGCATGGGAATCTGGACACTGATATTGCTTAAAGAGCATGGGAACCAAAGCCACTGTGAGCTTGAGAAGCATGGTAACCCAGGCTCAGCGAGTTTTAAGAGACTGCAAGAACCAGTCCCATGGTGTGTTGGAGGGAGCTTGGTTTCCATGCTCCTAGGGTGTTAGAAGGTGGGTGGAGGCTGTGCCCCAGTATGTTAGAAGAAGCATGGGACACCAAGGCAATTTCCAAACAATGGAGGCAGCAGATTATCAAAGTTTTGACTGCATGTACATACATTTACTTTACTTGCAAAAACACTTTATCATTTTGTGAATGATACAATGGAACAATAAACAGCATATTGTGAACAGAAAATAACAAGCAGAACCAAAACTTTTTTCCACTATGGTGGATTTTTTTTTTTATTGCCACCAAGTCAGAAATATATTTCCTCCAGACATGAAAATACTTAAGGAGGTCTTCATCTTTGGCCAAAACCCAATGAAATAAGATAATCAATGTAAAGAGTAAAAGAAAGACAGCTGGATAAAGGGACGTGATTTTCAAAGCTTTTTCATCACATGCTGTCGTTCTCAGAGTTTAAATTGTTTCTAATAATAGGCCAGTTGAATGTATTAATTTTAAAATTCTCTTCCTAAAGAACTAATTGTTTCCTTTGCAAAAGATTTATATATAAATTATCATCTTGGATATACCATTGTGGATTGGAGATTTGCTTTGAATAGTGGCCAACTGTTGTCAATTTGAAACAGTAGTCGAACTACCAGCAAATGTTTCTAGCATCTAAGCATAAGAAGCAGAAGTGGGTTATTGAGTCCCAAAACCTCTGCACAGCCACTTAATTAGATCCTGGCTAATCACCAATTCAACTCCATTTCCTTTGACACCAAACTATTGTGATTATAACAACATTTGTGGAAGTGTGTTTTGTTTTTCATGTTTTTGCCTCATGTTTCACTGGATCCAATACCCTGGTTTTGACACGAGAGTGTACATGTGACACTCTATTACACTAATAACAGCTTCCATTGTCATAGCACCACTAAAGCAAAAATATCATAAGGAACTTAGTAGAAACGATATCAAACAAAAATATCATACCTAGCTACACAAAAGATATTTGGAAAGTGAAGCAATTGGGTGTTCAGTTACTCTGACATTTGGTAGACAAAAGTGCTGGAGAAAATCAGCAGGGTGCAGCAGCATCTATAGAGCGAAGGAAATAGGCAACGTTTCGGGCCGAAACCCTACTTCAGACTCTGCCTACTCTGACATTTGGGGTCATCTCCAAAAACTGAAAACCTAAAGAGCTAGATGAAGATAGTGTGAAATAAGAGCTTATGGTATCACAATGGGAGTACGCCACAACGTGCCTGTGTCTTTGGTCTCTTAAACAACAAAATACTAAACACCAGGCTGGACATCTGGTACTCGTTCCAAATTTGTGGATGCTCAAAATGTGCTATTGCCAGAACCTGAAATCTACATCAATGCAGGTGCTGGCTAATATTGATCCTCAGGATATTCATCTGGATAGGCTACATGTAGAGTCATTCTTATCAAAGCTACAACCCAGATTGTTCCATCCACAGAGTTTTAATAAATCTTACAACTTATTGCTTAGTATCTCAGAGACCTCTGCTTATGTCTGCACAAACTCCTGCAGGCCACTAATATATCAGTTTGCAGGAAAGAACCATCTAGAAAATAAAGGTAGAATGTATGACCCAATAATAAACTCTCCTGACTTGGACACTGAGAAAAATATGACAAACTTTAAATTTGATCTGAACAGAGCATGACAACTGTGAACATTGTACACGTGCTCCCCGGGTTACAAACACCTGACTTACATACAGCCCATACATAGGAACAAGCATTTGGGAGACCGGTGGAATGGATTTGTGACTGGATTTGTGGGACTGCAGGCATCTTCTCTATGTGGGAATGATTAAGTTAGATGTTAACTACACATCACCCTTGGTTGGCCTACATTTTTAGTATATACTAGAACAAGTGGGACCCATTGGGCCCCGTTGAGTCCTGTTCCCCCAACGCAATATTCCACCACTACCCATAGCCCCCAACTTGGCTCATTTCCCCTCATCCCCCAGCACTCCCACCCCTCCTCTTCACCCTCCCTCTTCTTTCCCCTCTCCTCCTCCCTTCCCTCTCCTTTCCCCTACCCTCCCTCCATAAACCCTCTCCCCTCCTTACCTCCCTCCTCTCCCTCTATCTGTTTAAATAACATTAAACAACAATCCTCGCCCCACTCCCTCTCTCTCCTTACAATAATGTAACAAATCTCTCATTGCACTGGGAGTCCTGTCCTTGTTAACATTGTAACGGATTTTTTTTTTAAAAGAGCGATCTTTTATGTAAATGAAATTCGGGATCCCATTGTGACATCATAAGCTGCTGTCAGTGCAGATGCAAGTGAATTTTCTCAAAGTGGAGTGTTGTGAAGTTTAAAATGTGTATAACTTGTAAAATATACCATCAATCTGAACGAGACTTGTTGAAAACACACCACAGGACAATGGTAAGTAAGGTGGTCCAAATATTGTAGCACTATCGTGTACCTTTTTGGCTTAGTTCCGGGAGCATATGGACAGACAGACAGATAGAATCACAGACATAATAACAAACAAGATGAGAGTAATATATATACTAGACCAAGTGGGACCCGTTGGGTCCATGTCACTCGGGAGGGCTGGTCCCCGAATGCAATATTCCACCACTCACCCATAGCCCCCAACTGCGCAGGCGTGGCTGATGGTTTCCTGTTGTGACGCCAGGGATCCCCGTTGTGACGCGAGTCACAGCAACCCTCCCCAACTGCGCCTCGCCATCCCTCTTCCTACCCCTATCCTCCATTCCCCCTCATCCCCAGCACTCCCTCCCCCTCCTCTTCACCCTCCCTCTTCTTTCCCTTCTCCTCCTCCCTCTCCCACTCCCTCCCTCAGCTCTCCCTCCCTCTCCTTTCCCTTACCCTCAGTCACTCCCTCCATCACTCACCATAACCCCTCTCGCCTCCATACCCCCTCCTCTCCCTCAATCTCCCTGCTCCCCCACATGGCTGATGGGTTCCTGTTGTGATGCAAGTCATGGCACCCTCCCCAAGTGCGCCTCGCCATCCCACTTCCTACCCCTATCCTCCTCCATTCTCTCTCATCCCCAGCACTTCCTCCCCCTCCTCTTGTTGCACTATCATGTACCGTTTTGGCGTAATTTGATGACATCACCGAATCAGGGAGCGCAAACTCGCATGCATAGAAACAAACAAGATGAGTGTTTTCGTAATATATAGATAGATATAGATAGATAGATATAGATATTAGACCAAGTGGAACCCGTTGGGCCCCATTCCCCCAATGCAATATTCCACCACTCACCCGTTCCCCCAACGCAAGCCGTTCCCCCAACGCAATATTCCACCACTCACCCATAGCCCCCAACTGCACAGGCACCGCTCATTTTCCCTCATCCCCCAGCACTCCCTACTGTCCTCTTCACCCTCCCTCTTCTTTCCCTTCTCCTCCTCCCCTCCCCACTCCCTCCATCACCTCTCCCTCCCTCTCCTTGCCCCTACCCTCAGTCCCTCCCTCCCTCCCTCCCTCCCTCCCTCCCTCCCTCCCTAACCCTATCCCATCCCTACCCCCTTCCTCTTCCTCTATCTGTTTAAATAACATTAAACAACAATCCTCTCCTCGTTCCCTCCCCCACTCCCTCCCTCCTTACAACAATGTAACAAATCTCTCATTGCTCCTCCCCTCCCCCACTCCCTCAACTCTCCCTCCCTCTCCTTTCCCCTACCCTCAGTCACTCCCTCCCTCCCTCCCTCCCTCCCTGCCTCCATAACCCCTCTCTCCTCCCTACCCCCCTTGATGTCATTGTGAGGTGGAAGCTGCTATGTTTTTTTTATTTTATGTGATGTCATGGTGGAATGCTGCTGTGTTTTTGAAAACAGTTTTTAAAATGTAAATGAGATCCCATTGTGATGTAATTGTGGGATGGAACACTGCTGACAGGCTGTTTATGTAAATGAAATCCCATTGTGACGTCATACCCTGCTAACTGCCAGTGCAAGTTCAAGTGATTTTTGTCAAACTGGATTTTGTAAAGTTTAAAATGTGAATAACTTGTAAAATATACCATCAATCTGAACGAAATGATAAAAACACACCACAAGACAATGGTGAGTAAGGTGGACCAAAAATGGTAGCACTACTATGTACCGTTTTGGCATAGTTGCGGGAGCACATGCGCAGACAGACAGAATAACAAACAAAATTAGAGTTTTAGTAATATATACTAGACCAAGTGCGACCCGTTGGGCCCCATTCCCGCAACGCAATATTCCTTCACTCACCCCTTTCCCCCAACGCAACCCGTTTCCACCACTTACCTGTTCCCCCGTCGTAATCCGTTTGCCCAACGCAATATTCCACCACTCACCCATAGCCCCCAACTGCACAGGCGGGGCTCATTTCCCCTCATCCCCCAGCACTCCTTCCCCTCCTCTTCACCCTCCATCTTCTCTCCCCTCTCCTCCACTCATCTGCCACTGCAGTGTTTCTTTCTCAAATAGGATTTTGTAACGTTTTAAATGTGAAAAACATGAGATATATAACATCAATTTGAACAAAACTTGACACAAACCACCACAGGACAATTGTGAGTAAGGTGGTGCAAAATTGTTCGTGCTATCATGTACCGTTTTGGCACAGTTCTGGGGTCACATACGCGCGCATGGCTAGATAGAAACAAACAAGATGAGAGTTTTAGTAAGACAGACAGACAGACAGACAGACAGGAACAGAGCCCTGTCATAACCTGGGGAACTGACCCCTGTCATAACCTGGGGAAGATCATTTATCCAAATAGTGTCTTTGAGTTTCACAGGATGGCTATGCAGTCCGACTGTGGAGTTTATAATGGTTATGATGTTACAGACATATCTGCTGGCTTCAAGAGCATTCACACTGATTATTTAACTAACTGGATTTATAATTGTTCCTTCAAGTCATCCAAAAACAGATGACCAAAGCTAGTCAAACAAATAGGAACTAAGGAACATCTCAAAGGAGAGAAAAGAGATAGAGAGGTGCAAAGGTATTGGGAAGGATTGTTTTAAGTTCATGGCTTAGACAACTAAAGACATGACTGTTAATATTGGTGCAATGAAATTCAAGGCTGCACAAGTGCAGATTTATAGGTGAGGATATAATTCTTTTTTTTATTTTTATTAATCAAAAATATTTATTCAAATATTAAAATAATATTTTTCACACAGAGAGTGGTGAATCTCTGGAACTCTCTGCCACAGAGGGTAGTTGAGGCCAGTTCATTGGCTATATTTAAGAGGGAATTAGATGTGGCCCTTGTGGCTAAAGGGATCAGGGGGTATGGAGAGAAGGCAGGTACGGGATACTGAGTTGGATGATCAGCCATGATCGTATTGAATGGCGGTGCAGGCTCGAAGGGCCGAATGGCCTACTCCTGCACCTATTTTCTATGTATCTATGTATCTAATATATACAGCACAGTAAAAACCAAAACAGAACCCACCACCATAATACACGACAAACAAGAAACTATTATATAACTATATTACACTCCTTGTCAAGGATGCATTCAAACCCCCTCGGTGCCCAGCGGTCCCGGAAATCCCCCAGGGTGCCCGTGGACAGGGCATATTCCCTTTCTAACTGCACCCGGGCACGGACGTATCCCCAGAAAAGGGGCCGGCAGCCAGTTCGGGTAGAGCCCTCCACCGCCTGGCGCCTTGACTCACGGATGGCCAGCTTGGCCAGGCCCAGGAGCAACCCAACCAGAACATCTTCAGCCCTACCCTCTCCCCTACGCACAGGGTGTCCAAAGATGAGGATGGTGGGTGAAAAATGCAGCCAGAAGGCAAGGGGCAGCCCCTTTAGGTATTGAAACAGGGGCTGCAGCCTCACGCACTTCATGTACACGTGGAAAACAGACTCTTCCAGCCCGCAAAAGAGGATATAAATCTTGGCAGTGGTGCTGGAGAGGGTAACTGAGCTAGGGGAATGAGACTGTGAATGGGGTTTGAAAAATGAACATTTTAAGATAAAGGCATTATTTAATCAGAACCCATGTAGGCTGACAAATACAAGGTAATGCTGAAATGGGACTTCTGTGAGTCATGATGCAGGCAAAAGAGATTGGATGCTCACATTTTCAGAAAATAGAATGAGAGAGATCGAGAGAAGGTCAGTCAAGTGGACATTGAACCACTTGGGAGGTTTCAAGGACAGAGATAAATGTTTTGACAGCAGATGAGCTGTGGTAAGACCAGAGTCTAACCTTATGGAGATAGAAATGGATGAAATTTGGTGTCAAATCCCAACTTGGCCTCAAATATTGCATCAAGGTTGCAGACAATTTGTGTCAGTTTCTCATAGTTTCTAGGAAGGAGAATTCTTGCTCTCCCAGTTTAGAGACATTTGAGAAAAATGGGAGATGACAAAAAGGTATGTGTGGAAGCTGACACAATTTTTAGTGAATATCACTGATGAGCAGCTATAAATTATATATAAGCGGGGGGGACAAGAAGCAGTACAGAGGGCCAGATGACATTCCCTCTAGATATTTCTGTTCCTCTGAAGATGGAATTATTTGATGGTATTTCTCTAGCATAATAAGCTACAGTAAAACATTTATTATGTGGCAAATTGCACATATATACTTAGGGTGTACTTCTCATTTGCAATGCCTATTGGAATTTCTAGACTATACAAAATACAGCACCTGTTAGATCTATTCTGTTGTTATAAACCTGTTAGCTTAACAACGTGCTACAGAGTATTAAAATGGGCTGTTAAAGATCTAGTGAATAAGCATTTGTAAAAGGATAACTCTTGACTATTAATTTGTATATCACTTCTAATGCACTCCTATATACATGGGTGTTCAGAAATTCTAAACCCAATGCTGATGTGAATACAACCAATTGTTCATATGTCAGTATTTGTATCTGCCATTGTACAAACATGAACTTACAGGTAAAGGCAGGCTTCACATTAGATGACCTGTTTAATGGGAAAATACATAAAATGTAACCATTATCTTTGGAAGTTGTAAAGTTTGTAACAATATTGCAGGACAGCACTGGCACTTTAGTACTGGCTCAATATTGGCTCAGAACTTATGCCAAACAGAAAATCCCATTCCATGCCAGATACCTGCCTCCAAACCTGTCCTTTTCTAAGTGGTTCTGCAGTTTCAATCTCCCGTTGAAAAGTTGCATCCCAGTTGCTCAGCAAGTCACGTAATCTTTTTTGAGTTCTGAGAATGTTAAAGGGGCTGTCCCACTATACAAGCTAATTCAAGAGCTCTACTGAGTAAAAAAAATAATCAAACTCGTGGTAAGCACGTGGAATGTACGTAGCGGGTACATCGGACCTCGGGACGTCTCTTAGCGGCTCGTAAAGCTAACGGCAGGTACTCGGGAAATGCGGTAAGCTCGTGAAGACTCGTGAAAATTTTTCAAAATGTTGAAAAATGTCCACAAGAGCCCCGGGTACCTACGAGCGGCTATTACCGTAATTCTCCGAGTTCGAATCAGGGGAAACTCGGGAGAACTCTTGAATTAGCTCGTACAGTGGGACAGCTCCATAAGTACTTTAAACATATTATAAAGAACATTAAAATAGTAAAATCAAAACAGACACTCAAAGAAAACAAAAACAATTAAACCAATATCATAAAACAAGGGTACAACCTTATATTTTGACTTTACAATAATTTATTTCAACTGTAAGAAATGGACATGCTGAACGTACTTTGTGCTGTTTCAGCAGACAGATTTCTCAGTCTGTGTTGTGATACCTTCTCAAGTTCATGCTGGCCTGCAATACTCTAAGAAAGGTCCAAAAACACAGCACACGTCCTGGGATAAATGTTCAACTAATCAAGACTTCACCGTTGCATGTACCTGCTCATTTAGACTATGCAAATAAAATGGAGCAATAGGGTCTCAGCTCCATTTGGGGTTAGCAATGGTGTTAGACAAGGGGGGATTTTGGCCCCAGTCCTTTTTAATCTTTATATTGATGATCTGTCCAAACAATTGAAAGCCTGTAATACTGGGTGCATGATTGGAAATATTTTTGTGAACCATATATTGTATGCTGATGATGGTGTAGTGCTAGTAACGTGCTTGTGGCTGCAGGAGTCAGTACTTTAGAAGCTATCCTAAGAAATCATATGTATAAATTCATTTGCAGGATAAATGACTAAAGATTTAATTATTGTGGCCTTGTCAAACATAAGGTTTAGCACGACACGCTACGAATCCCAGTTGTGGAGACACTGGTATCGTTGTAGGGCATTGATCATTATTTTTTGTTCTGGATTTTAATTCATGTATTGTGTTTTTTTAAATATATAATTTATATATACTAAGTGATATACTAAGATTTTATATGCATTTTATGATGTTTTTATATGCAATGTATTTTTATGTAATGTTGTCCCTTGTCTGGACCTTGAGTCTGAAATAAAGTTTATTATTATTTTTATTGTTTACTGTATGTGGTAAAAACTGGTAGTTCTTTTAATCAAAAGATCCTGGCCATATTTACAGTTACAAGTGCGAGAGGAATTGGTGACGATTGATCCTAAAGTTATTCAGTTTTGCAAGTTAAAAATATTTTTTATAAATACTTTGACGTGGGTATTCAAAGAAAACTTACCTTTGAAACACTTCGAAAAGGTGTAATTGTGGAAAAAGGACAAATGTTTGTTCTTAGGTGAAAGTACGAATGAACAAATTATTGAAACATGTTATTTTGGTTGGAAAGCAAAAACTTGTTTAAATTTTACATGAACGCACAAACACTTCAACAATTTTAACATGTGAATGCTTCGCATTGGTATAAAAACCCTTCCATTTTTGCATTAATACAGAGTTTAAGCATTAAATTAATAATGCATATTTGTATGATATTTACTTACTTTTTGGGCTATACGGTTTGACTTTATTTAAAATAAAATCTCTGCTCCAGGTTTCACCACATACATTTTCTCCATTGAAGGAGTTTCACAAAATGTCACTGGTTGTTTTTTCTAACAAATTTAAGATAACTTAAAGACAGACCAATTTTAAATTAAAAAGAGTCTAATATGCTATGGCACTTTCTGATTAGATCCATTAATAATAGTGAATTGCAGAGGTTAAGTCACAATCTTTAATCTTTTTTTAAGTTTGCCATCACACAGCAGACAATGCACTGGCTGTAGCTGGTGGTCTTGACACCTGCTGCTGGCAATAAAAGGTCCTGAAATGAAATATCCCCTTCACAGGATCAGAATAAAACATTTAAGCTTCAATCGCATGGTGATCAGATTAAATCATTAAAATTATGCCTAGTGAACGGTAAAGTTCGATTGTTTATTGCAAATAATCTGCCATTTTTTCTGTTAATTTAAATTAGAATAACTCATTTTATTTTGACTTTCATAATATAGTTTACCATTTGAAATTCATAATAATTAAATTGTGTTGCAAGCTGCTCCCAGAATCATTGGTTGTTCATAAATTGAAGAGATGATTGATGGCATGAGTGAGCAGATTTCACCAATAATGTAACAATAAAAAAAACTTTCAAATGGCAAAATAGTACACAATGCAGGGCAGGAATATAATATTTCTTCTCTTTCCTTCTCTCCAGAGTTGCTGCCTGTCCCGCTGAGTTACTCCAGCATCTTGTGTCTACCCAGGAATATAATATTGGGGTCCAGCTGATCTTTTCTTAAATTAGATTACTTTCAACAAATGCAACACATTCCTGTCTCAACTGTTTGTTTTCAGTTGCATATTTTGCAATCTAACAATACAGTTGTTCATATCATTTCACTTTGGTTATAAAATTAAGTTCTGTAATAGCTAATTATGAAATTGCCAAGTTTTGTATTACAAGCATAATATACAGTATTGCCAGAAGAGAGTAAATGGTAAATAATTGTCTCCGTTTATTGTGAAGCAACAATCAATTGCCTTATGAACTCTAATGCTATGGGACCATTTCCCTCTAATCATTGGTAGTAAGTAACTCTATGAACCATTAAAACAAATTGATTTAAATAAATGAAAATTGAATTTTATAAATGTAATCCCTAAAAAAATGTAATACAATGTATAACATTTCATGTTAATGTTATTACTACATACATACTTATTGATATGATCATAAATTTACGATGTGGGATTAGAGTGAAGGTAATCATCTGTAGAACACTCCAGGACAGTGCACTTACCTATTCATAGCCTGCTTCCAGTTTCCTGCTGCCTAACAGCTTCTCACTAGGTGGTAAATGTGATTTCAATGCAAACTGACAGCTCCACATGTTGTCCCCACTGTGCGCAGGGATTTAGAAAGGAAATAATCTTTAGAAAGCAATGTTAATGTAAAATAACGATGCATTTTAGGTAGCATTTCAAATGTGTGAGTTTATTAGAGAGGGGATTAGCAAAATGTGAGGCCTGTCTCAGACGACAAATCTTAGAATGCTTCATCAAGAAAAAAACCCATACTCCTTAAAAAGCACAATTATGAAACTATAACTAAACATGAACCTGTTGCCTACCTCAATTTGAAGGTGAGGTATGCGAGTTAACTGATGGTACTAATGTATTAATGCTTCTGTTCTAAGGTGGGAACGATATCTGAGGCCTTTTGAGCTGTATTTTTATGCAGTCTTGTGTATGAAAGCAAGACTTTTCTTGCCTGCAAGTGCACATGATCTTCAATTTGCTTATCCAGTTATATCAGCAGTTTATAAATGCAGTACTGCTCTCTGGCCAAATGGAGATGCCATGTAATTCAGGTTGAATGTTTTCCATTTCCATTACATGTCTGCTAGATTATTAGTCAGCTCAGACTCAATAATATAAAACAGATGGCTTTATAAATCACAAAGCATTACATTGGGATCTAATGCTCATTGTTACAGTAAGGTCCTGGTTAAATGCAATCTATTTTTACAATTGTTCCAGTTGATACATTGAGATCTAACAATGACAGCGTGTTGTAGAAGTATGCTATATGGTTGTTGCATGATGCATTGGTGATTGTTATGGTCATGGATGCTTGTGCACAGTACACGTCTTCTCTTAAGCACTGAGATGTGTCGATAATGTCTGGGTTCTTCTGAGGAAAGGTGGTGTGGGTAGGAGGACGGGGTGAGGAGTGTTGGTGAGAGTAGCATTGGTAGATTCTCAGTTGTCCGAAAGAGTCTGGAGATTCACAGGTATTTGAACATGGGGACTAAGGGATGAAGCCCAGTGAGCATGGGCACGAGGATGGGTTTGATTGGGGTGGGGGTGGAGGATTGCTAATAACAGAGGTCTAATGAGGGCATTGGGGGGTGAGATTCTGGCTGGCCACAGATTACACCTTGTGGAGGATGGGATAGGATGAAGGTGAGTGTAGATGAAGTTTTGGGTCTCTGCTCGAAGGTTGGTGGGTCTGGGATTTCAGAGGTTGGTATTTCAAAGAGTTCATGAGACTGAGCGATCAGCAAGGTGATGGCCAAACTGGATGGGAGGTGGAAAATGGCAGTAAAGTCTATGAGGAGAAACATTGCTGCCATGGTTAAATAAAGGTCCAAAGGATAGAAAATAAGTGATGGAACCTATCTGGGTGGTATTCTAGGGCAGTAAACTGCAGTAAAAATATACACTGCTCTCTCTCCCCATTCCCCCACTCGTAACAAGGGCAGAGTCCCCCTAGTCCTCACCTTCCACCCTACTAGCCATCACATTCAACCAATAAACCTCTGTCATTTTCTGCACCTCCAACGTGACCCCACCACTCGCCAAATCTTCCCATCTCCTCCCCTGTCTGCTTTCCGCAAAGACCGCTCCCTCCGTAACTCCCTGGTCAATTCGTCCCTTCCCACCCATACCACCACCTCCCCTGGCACTTTCCATTGCAACTGCAAGAAATGCTACACTTGTCGCTTTACCTCTCCCCTTGACTCCATTCAACGACCCAAGCAGTCGTTCCAGGTGCGACAGAGGTTCACCTGCACCTCCTCCAACCTCATCTTGCATCCGCTGCTCTAGATGTCAGCTGATCTACGTCAGTGAGACCAAGCGTAGGCTTGGCGATCGCTTCGCCGAACATCTCCGCTCGGTCCGCAATAACCAACCTGATCTCCAGGTGGCTCAGCACTTCAGCTCCCCCTCCCATTCCGAATCCGACCTTTCTGTCCTGGGCCTCCTCCATGGCCAGAGTGAGGACCACTGGAAATTGGAGGAGCAGCACCTCATATTTGGCTTGGGCAGTTTACACCCCAGCGGCATGAACATTGACCTCCAATTTCAGGTAGCCCTCACTGTCTCCTCCCCTTCTCAGCTCTCCCTCAGCCCTCTGGGTCCTCCACTTCTTTTCTTCTTCCTGCCCCCCCACACCCACCACCCAACATCAGTCTGAAGAAGGGTTTTGGCCCGAAACGTTGCCTATTCCTTCGCTCCATAGATGCTGCCGCACCCGCTGAGTTTCTCCAGCACTTTTGTCTACCTTCAAAATATAATTGTTGCAGTAGTGATCCATGATGATCTAATATGCATGGGACAATGACATCATATAAAGTACATCTGATAGGGAAGTTACATTGGACCTGCAAATGCTACCTGGGTGAGAGTAGCCTGGCTGAACTGAATGCACATAATACAACCAAGGAATGATCATTACTCTGCTTCATACTGCGAAAAGTAAGTTATTAATCACTTAGTGCTGGAATTAAAAGTGCTACAGTGTGTGTTTCTATTTTAGGCCAATTAGTTTTGTATTGTTGATATTGTAATCTGAGGCACTAAATCTGTTTTATCTGATTTGCAGCTTAAGTGGCTGTGATTATATTTTTAACAGGAATAGTTTACTCATAGTGATTGTAATTCTTACGCTTGTTCAATATACATCTGTGAAAAGTTTGGTAGATCATTAAGTCACAAAGATTCCTACTGCACCAGATGCATACATCACAAGAAGTAATTTTGACATGTAAGGTTCTCATTTATTTTTGTTAACATTAGTATCATAGGATGAAATCTATTTCTGCATTTCAATGCGGTAATTTACAAGTTAATACCATTTTATTACTTACAGTAAGTATCTTTGATTAATGTTTATACTTAACAAAACAGAACATAAATAAGCAGAAATGTTTAAACTAAGCAAGCTCCATTAAAATCCTTACCGTAATGTGCAGAAGGATTAGATACTATTTTGGTGATGAAAGACCTTTGTAAAATTATTGAACCTGGAGAAACTCTATCTTGATAAGAGAGGATACTTTTATTTCAATCTTTGTCTTTAATTTTGGATGAGTAAAATGCTTAGCAATGACGATCACATGCTTGGATCAGTTAAACAAAGCTTTGACATCCAGCCAAGGAGAATCATGAAGTTATACAGCACAGAAACAGGCCCAACTAGTCCATCACCACTGGGATGCAATCTCTTTGAATCCCATTTGCTTGCATTTGGCACATATCCATCTATACATTTCCTTTCCATGTACTGTGCAAATGGCTTTTAAATATTGCAGTTAAACCTGCCTCTACTACCTCCTCTGACATTTCCTTCCATATATCAAGCATCCTCTATGTGAAAAACCTGCTCCTCAGATCCCCTTTAAATCTTTTGCTTCTTACTTTGAAATAAGATTCAAGATTCAATTTAATTGTCACATGTTCCAATAAAGGTACAGTGAAATTTGAGTTTATGGTCTCTCGTGAATGAAACTAGTTTCATTAGTTAATCTCGCTAGTTAATCTCTCTAGTTTATACTCTCTGGTTAATCGAATGAAATATGCTCTCCAGTTAAACACCCCTACCCTGGGAAAAAATACTATCCTATCTATCCTATTTATGTCCCTCTTAATTTTATATTCTTTATCAGGTCGCTTCTCAGCCTCCTTCACTCCAAGAAAAACACTTCTCATCTCTCCTTATAATTCAACTCCTCCAATCCAAGCAACATTCTTGTGAATCTTTTATATACCCTCTCTCACTGAACCATATTCTTCCTATAGTGTGGTGACCAGAACTGCACACAATATTCTAAGTTTGGCCCAACCAGTAATTTGTGCAGATGCTGACAATCAAACTTATCTATCACTTTAAATGTATTTCAAAATGAAACACTATAAGTAAATGAAGCAATAAAAAACAAAGATTAGTAAGAAATTGAAAATATAAATGAAAATTAAAATATAAAAGTACAAACACTTAAGAATGAGGTAACTCTGATTAATTTTTTTAAATAATTATCGGACACTTACCTCGGTCACTTGCAGCTGTTCCTTTCCATTAAACGGACTTTTTCTTCTTTTTCTTCTTTTTCTTCTTCTTCTCCTCCTCCTCCTCCTCCTCCTCCTCCTCCTCCTCCTCCTCCTCCTCCTCCTCCTCCTCCTCCTCCTCCACCTCCTCCTCCTCCTCCTCCACCTCCTCCTCCTCCTCCTCCTCCTCCTCCTCCTCCTCCTCTTCTTCTGCTTCTTCTGCTGCTGCTTCTGCTTCTGCTTCTGCTTCTGCTTCTGCTTCTTCTTCTTCTTCTTCTACTTCTTCTTCTTCTTCTTCTTCTTCTTCTTCTTCTGCTTCTGCTTCTGCTTCTGCTTCTTCTTCTTCTTCTTCTGCTTCTTCTTCTTCTTCTTCTTCTTCTTCTTCTTCTTCTTCTTCTTCTTCTTCTTCTTCTTCTTCTTTGTCTTTTAGACCTTCAGCTCCATTGAGGCGAGCCAGACCAACGTGTCATCGTCCAGGTCAATCAGACCTCGTTCGCCATTCGATGGCCGGTGTTTGGGGAAACTGGTGACAATGTGCTCCACTGTCTGTGTTGGGTCTCCACACTTGCGGGAGGCGCTGTCCACGAGGCCCCACCTCTTCATCGCTACTCCATAGCATCCGACGCCTGTCCTCAAGCGGTTGATTGTTGTCCCCTGCTTTCGGGACAAGAGTCATTGATGTTGTGCCAGATCTAACCCGGTAAAGGTTCAGCAGGTTGATTCCTCAGCTTAAACCCTGAGGGATTGCTCAAGCTCAATTGCACCATTGGATTCTATTAGTAATGAATGCCAGTGAAGAAAAGCAAACAAGCTTGAATCTTTATAGAAGAATCCTGACACTGTTGAAAATTATGCAGAGAAGAACCAGTAGTTTGGCATGAACCACTGGCATTTCAGCCAGTTATTCCCAACAGTACTGTCTCTTTCTGCCCCTTTATACAGGATGAGAGACATTGCCACACACAAATAATGTCATTAGATATAAAATAAAAATCTACATTCATCTCTGGAACACATGGATAAGAGAGACACCTAAGTCAGACTTTTATTCATAGACTACAGCTCTGCTTTTAACATCATTATCCCATCCAAGCTCATCACCAAACTCATGGAATTTGGAGTCAGCACTCATGTCCCCGACAACTCTCAGCAACCTCTGCAGATGCACCGTAGAAAGTACTTTATCGGGATGCATCACAGCATGGTTTGGGAACAGCTCCATCCAAGACTGCAAGAAATTGCAGAGAATTGGGGACACAGCCCAGACCATCACACAAACTAGTCTCCCTTCCATTGACTCCATTTACGCTTCATGCTGCCTCAACAACACCACCAGCATAATGAAGGATGTCTCATCCCGGTCGCATCCCCTTCTCCCATTAGGCGAAAGGTACAGAATTCTGAAAATGCACACCTCCAGATTCAGGGACAGTTTCTTCCCAGCTGTTATCAGGCAATTGAACTATCCTATCAACAACTAGAGAACGGTCCTGAGCTGCCTCACTGGAGACCCTCAGACTATCTTTACTTGGAATTCACTGGACTTTATATTGCAGTCAACATTATTCCCTTTATCGTGTATCTGTCCAACATAGAGAACTCGATTGTAATGATGTATAGTTTAGTTTTTAGCTTAGTTTAGTTTAGAGATACAGCGTGGAAACAGGCCCTTCGGCCCACCGGGTCCGCGCCAACCAGCGATCCGTGCACATTAACACTATCCTACACCCACTGGGGACACTTTTTACATTTCCCAAGCCAATTAACCTACAAATCATTACGTCTTTGGAGTGTGGGAGGAAACCTAAGATCTCAGAGAAAACCCATGCAGGTCACGGGGAGAACGTACGAACTCCATACAGACAGCACCCGTAGTCGGGATCAAACCCGGGTCTCCGGCGCTGCATTCGCTGTAAGGCAGCAACTCGACCGCTGCGCCACTTTGACCGCGGTGTATAGTCTTTCTGCTGACTGGGTAGCACACAACAAAAGCTTTCAACAAAAACTGTTGCTTGTAATACGTGACAATGCTAAACGAATTATTTCATAGATTTCATACATCAAAAGAGTTCATCCTACGTGGCTAATGTGTAACAATGTCAGTGAAAATCTCAGAACATTGCATGGCCATGCAATTTTATTGAGTTATAATCTGCAAAGACATTCATTTATTTTATATCGAGTTTCATGCTCTCCACATATTAAAAATTCTTAATAGAACCACTAAAGATATCTGGAGAATTCATTTGGAACATGCAAGAGCCTGAATTAATATAATGGAGAACTTCAAGGGAATATTTGCAGAAGCAACCTGGGTAATGTTAATCCAAACAAAAGGCACTGAAAAGCAGGTGTTAAAAGGATGATAATGTTGATCATAAATTGTTATAAATGTTTGATTAATTGTGTGCTACCCAACAAGTCCGGGGACAAAGACGCCCTTAGTACTGCTAGGGCCAACTTGAACCGGGGCGTGAGAACAGCCAAGCGTGTCTATGGACAGAAAATTCAAGCACACTTCACAGACACTAAGGACCCCAAGCGCCTGTGGCAAGGCATCCAGTCTGTCACTGGCTACAGGCCAACACCTCCACCATGCGAGGACAACATAGACTTCCTCAACACACTTAACACCTTCTTCAACCGGTTTGAGGAAGACAACACCACCACACCAACAAAAGCCCCTCCCTGCCCAGACCATGAAACACTTCACCTGGACCCAGCTGATGTGCGGAGGACCCTACTCAAGGTGAACCCCAGAAAAGCTGCAGGTCCTGACAGCGTGTGCTCAGAGACTGTGCTGACCAACTCACAGATGTTCTCACGGACATCTACAACACCTCTCTGAGCCAAGCCATCATACCAGCATGCTTCAAAGCCACCACCATCATACCGCTACCCAAGAAATCCCCAGCCTCAACACTGAACGACTACCGGCCCATAGCACTCACGTCCATCATGATGAAGTGCTTTGAAAGGTTGGTTAAGGCCCACATAACATCCAGTCTCCCCTCTACACTTGACCCATTCCAGTTTGCATACCGTCCCAACCGTTCCACTGATGATGCCATAGCAACAGCACTCCACCTAAGCCTGGCTCATCTGGAAAACAATAACAGTTACGTGCGGTTGCTGTTCATCGATTTCAGCTCCGCCTTCAACACAGTCATCCCCCAACACCTGGTGAATAAACTCGGCGAAATAGGCATCAGCACCCCACTATGCAACTGGTTACTGGACTTCCTCACCGACAGACCACAGACAGTAAGAGTTGGCAAAAACTCATCAGAGACCACCATCATGAACACCGGGGTCCCACAGGGATGTGTGCTGAGCCCTCTGTTGTTCACGCTGATGACACATGACTGTTGTGCCAAACACAACTCGAACCACATCATCAAGTTCGCAGATGACACAACAGTGGTGGGCCTCATCAGCCACGATGACGACTCAGCCTACAGAGAGGAGGTACAACAACTCATCAACTGGTGTGACATCAATAACCTTCAACTCAATGTCAATAAAACAAAATAAATAACTGTGGACTTCAGGAAGAAACAGACAGCACACACCCCACTCACCATAAATGGCAGTGCAGTGGAGTCTGTGAAAAGCACCAAGTTCCTGGGAGTACACATCACAGATGATCAGACATGGTCCACCAACACCATCTCCCTAGTCAAGAAAGCACAGCAACGCCTCCACTTCCTTCGACGGATGAGGAGAGCCGACCTCCCCCCTTCTGCCCTCACAACTTTTTACAGGGGTGCCATTGAGAGCATTCTTACCAGCAGTCTCTCAGTCTGGTATGGCAGTTGCTCTGCTGCTGACCAGAAGGCCCTACAGAGAGTGGTGAGGACAGCGGAGAAGATCACTAGATCACCCCAACTAGCAATCCAGGACTTATACCCAACTCGCTGTCGCACGAGAGCAACCAATATCATCAAAGACACCACCCACCCAGCACACAAACTGTTCACCCTCCTACCATCCGGCAAGCGCTACCGCAGCATGATGAGCAAAACCACCAGATTCAAAAACAGCTTTTTCCCTCTGGCCATCAGACTACTCAACACATTCAAGAAAATTCCATGAACATTACACAAACAAAGACCAACTGACTGTCAAATTAACATTAACTCAATGTCTGCAGTATGCTATTTGCACTTTTCTATATTGCACCTTTTATTAATGAATATTTTATATAATGTATATGTCCATTGTCTATTTTTATTTGTATATTGTCTGTCTGTGTTATAAATATTACTTGCACATTGGAGTATGGGGAAACGCAATTTCAATCCTCTGTGTAACTAGTTGCATTATTTGAATTGACAATAAAGTGTACTATTACTATTACTATTACTATTATTTTAACAAAAGGTAAGGGTGCAAACAATGAGACTCCCTTTTTAATGGAAATGTTAAAACACTGTTCCGATCTGTTGCGACATCATTAGTCACCCTTTTAAAACCAAGAACAACAGTAAGGGTTCACAATCATTCTAAAAAAAACGGGGCTGGATCTCCAGTATCTTCTGCAGTAGGTTGCATGCAATTAAAGACAATCAGAACAGTGAATAATGTGTTTATTGTCTCATTCACAATCAATTTACAAATTAAAGATTGAAGATGGTTACTGTGGCAAATGCATAAATAGGTAGAGTGCTCCAGGCATTTCTTCAAAGATGACCTAATTCAATCAGCCATTCATTACCTGACTGAAAATCCTGCTATCTATATCTGTTAGTGAATCTGTTAATCGATTTGCCTCAAAATAATAGCCCTTTCAAATTTACATATTGTAGATCACCAATGAGCCCACAAAGCTCAGTCCTCCAAACATACACTACAATAGATATAATACAATACAATAAACATACACTTCGCTCCATAGATGCTGCTGCACCCGCTGAGTTTTTCCAGCATTTTTGTGTACCTTCGATTTTCCAGCATCTGCAGTTCCTTCTTATATACTGCAATGTTTGTGTTTCTTTTATTGGCAGGATATATCAGAATGCAAAGAGAACCAAGAGGGAAGAAGATAAAGATTACAAATGCATGTTAAAAAACCTGCATTTATATAGTGGTTTTAACAATCTCAGGATCTCAAGAAACTTTGGAACTGATTAAGTAATTTGTAACTGTAATTATTATTATTATATTGTAGGAAATATGATAACAGATTTATGCATAATAATTTCTAGGAATGAAATAATGACTAGACATGTGTTCTTTATGTTTAGTGATGCTGGATGAATACCAAGATAAACAAAGGTAGGATTGAAAGTAAAAGGAACTCAATTGGTCAGGCAGCGTTTGTGAAGGGAATGGCAGATACATTTTTGGTCAAGACTCTTCTTTAGACATGAGTTCCTCTGGTGCTTTGTTTTTTTTGCTCAGAGATCCAGCATTTCCAGTGTCTCCATTGTATAGTTGAGAGTCCCTGGCTCTTTGAAATAATGTAATGTGACCTTCAAATTTACTTGGGAGTGCAGATAGGGTTTCAGTTTAATGCATCAATTGAAGGTCAATGCAATATTCACTCAATAGTGTACTTGATATTAGTCAAAATTATGCCCTCTTTGAAATGGGATTTGTGCCTCAAAGTTAAGTGCTGACACTATTTACTTTAGCTGCATCTAAAGGTGTAAAAAGGCTAGATGTCATTGACCTGCTGAAACCTAAGAAATCTGGAAATTGAATTTATAAGATGAGGCTGTGAGCAAAAATGTTGTTATGTACAATTTACAGATTGCCGCAAATATTTAAGCTTTTTTCATTTGGTTATACGCCTTGTCGTCTTTGACTCTTTCTGAAGCCAGACAACTATTACCTAAAAATCATATTTTTGATTGATTGCCTAGCCATTTAATCACATCACACTTTCCTTCAGCATTAGTTTTGCAAATTAGCTAAATAAGTAATTTTATAATAGAATGTGTTTTTTTTCCTTCTGCCAATGAAGTGTCATTCACAATGTTTCCTTTGTGTATTTCTAGCAGCTACTGGTAATGCAGCTTCAGCCCTCAAAGAAACACTCCATGGCAACCCTTGAGCAGCATCAGATACCATGTCTTTTGTGCAGAGAGAGCGGCAGCAATTCTTTCTACTGTACACAATTTTAAATTGAGATACTGGTTGCAGATATCCCTACCTGGAGAGGGATATGCTTCACCATAGGGCCATGGGGCACTCAAGAGCTACAGGATGGTACAAGATTGTGGACGTGATGTCCTGCAGGACTGATGGTCTGAGGAGCTTGGAGCAATGCCAACAAAAGTACTCTGAACTCTCAAGATGTCAGAAGGTAAGAATTCCAGTGCTTCCTGTCAAGGACATTGTCTGCAGCTGCTGCACCCAAACATACTCTGGCGCTCTGCCACCTTTACTCCCCCAAATAGACACAGCCTCCCTACTCAGCTGCCCATATGCAGCAAAACACATTTCCACCCTCCCACACTCTCTTGCATGCTACTAACTTCAGATAAAAACCAACCAAACTTCATGCACAAACACTTACAGCCCCACACCACTTCCCAATCACCCACAATAGTTCACAGTTATAAATTCATAAAAAGATCCACTAATTTAAGATAACATTGGATGACCATAATAAATCATTTCCTTGGTGTCTTCCAGGCAAAGGCTACAAGTACCTACAGAAAGGGCAACTGGACAGAAGGAAGACCCTTTTGTTCTTGGGGAAGGAGGGGATGCTCCTTCTCAAGGGAACTGACATGATGCAAATCTAAGTTTACACCAGAGTGTAGAAACATGTGGATTTCTGTGGTGAGCACTTGCTAAAATGTTGACTACATCCATCCATTCCATTATGAAGTCTCTGATTTTATTTCGAAGTCACGTGAGTGATTACGTGAAGAAGCCCGCCAGACCGCATGCACGTCAATACGTCTAGCGCTTGGCGCGAGCGGAGCAGTCTCACTGCTCTGCAAGGTAAGTCAATCTTCTTCGGGCCGTTCTTTAGCAGGCCCCCCAAAAAGTAGCTTGGAAGCTCCACTGGAGCTAGCGTAGGTAATATATTTTCACCGCAGTCTCCAACGTGAGCAGGCGGCTGTAGTTATAGGGCTTCATGCAGCAGCTGTCGTTAGTCTGCACGGCAGGGGACGACCCAGTTTGAGAGACCGGTAGGCTCTTTAGAAGCTGGGTTTACAGCTGTTGCCATTATAGTCTTCAGCAGACAGCCCTAATAAGAGAGGCTGCCGACATTAGAGCTCCATCGGGAGCAGGCAGCCAGGGTTAGACAGCGTGAGGCTCTGTAAGGAGTTTTCATTCATAAAATGCGGTTGTGTTACTGCAGGGGATTTCCAGCAGCAGGTGAGTTTTAAAAATAGCCGCGGCCAACAGCTACCACTTAGGGAGCTCAGCCTGCTGTAGCACCACACAATTTTAACACAGTTGTTGCTACAGCCACATATAGTGTATTCTTTCAATTGGACGGCTATAGAGTTGGCATTTTTAACAGTGGCCACAGGGTCACATTTGTAACTATCATAGCCGATAATAAGCTGCAAACTCCACATAGATGGCATCTGTGGTCAGGATCGAAGCCAGGTCTCTGGTGCTGTGAACCCAGGTCTGGCAGCAGCTCTACCAGCTGCACCATTGTGCTGGTATCCTTTGCTCTATAATTCTATCAGTTCAGGTTTAATTCTTTGGCAATATCACAAATATGTCTTATCATGTCAATTTAGTTTATGTTTTAAAAGAGACAAATTACAGGGACATTTATTATGTAAATGTCAGTAATTTATTATGTAAATGTCAGGACAGTAATGCATTTAAGAATGAATTACTGAAACAGAATTGGAGGGTAGTATATGAGGGTGAAGATGTCGACAAAGCATACAATGGATTTCTAAATATTTTTAAATCACTTTATGACAAAAACTGTCCTATGAAACGATATAGTGATAGACAAAAACAAACAAATAGTCCATGGATCACTAAGGGTTTAAAAAATGCCTGTAAAAAGAAAAACACACTATATAGACAATTCATAGAATATCGAACTTCAGAAGCAGAAAATAAGTATAAAAAATATAAGAATAAATTAACCAATATTATGAGGATATGTAAGAAAGAATACTATAATAAAATATTAGAGAATAATAAAAACAATATGAAAGGTTTATAGAACATGCTAAATAGTATTATTAGAAATGGATAAAAAAATACAGGCTACCCTGAGTATTTTATTGAGGAAGACAAGACAATAAATAATATGGATGATGCGGTTAAGGGTTTTAACAAATTCTTTGTAAATGTGGGACCAGATTTGGCAGAAAAAATTAATGACCCAGAAACAAAAGAAGGGGCGGATACTGATCTTTGGGATAGAAATACTAGCTCTATCTTCCTTAGAGCAGTTGAAGGAAAAGAAATCATAGACACTGTAAGAAAATGTAAAAGCAAATCCTCTACTGATTGGAATGATATTGATATGATTATAATAAAAAACGTTATTGAAGAAATTGCAGAACCATTAACTCATATCTGTAACTTGTCTTTTCAATCCGGTAAATTTCCAAACAAAATGAAAATAGCAAAAGTAATACCATTATATAAAACTGGGGATAGACACCATTTCACAAATTACAGGCCTGTTTCTTTACTCTCCCAATTCTCCAAGATCCTTGAAAAACTTTTAACAGAAAGACTTGACAATTTCATTGAAAAACATAAGTTTTTGATCGACAGTCAATATGGCTTCCGGACAGACAGATCAACATCTTTGGCACTAATGGAACTAATCGAGGAAACACAAAATGCATAAAAAACTTGCAGTGGGAATATTCATAGACATAAAAAAAGCATTTGATACCGTAAATCACGACATTTTACTCATGAAACTGGATAGGTATGGCATCAGAGGGGTTGGATTGGATTGGGTGAGAAGCTATTTAAGAAACAGGCAACAATTTGTAGAAATAGGTGAACATAAATCAACTTACATGAACATAACTTGTGGAGTACCTCAAGGGTCTGTGTTAGGTCCAAAGCTTTTCATAATATACATTAACGACATATGCAGAGTATCAAATATACTGAAATTGATTATATTTGCCAATGATATGAATATTTTTTGTTCCGGTGACAATTTGAAGCAGCTTTTGGAAGTCATCACATCAGAAATGAATAAATTAAAACAGTGGTTTGATGTCAACAAATTGTCTCTAAATTTAAGCAAAACAAAGATTATGCTATTTGGAAAACATAAAACAAACCCTCAAGTACAATTGAAAATAGATAACATAAGTATAGAAAGAGTATATGAAAATAAATTTCTTGGTGTGACCACAAAATCTGCTGGAAACCACATATAAACCATGTCAAAGCAAAACTGGCAAAGTCTATAGCAATATTGGGAAAATCAAGACACATTCTGGACCACAAATCATTACATACTCTGTATAATATACTCATATTGCCATATCTGAGTTACTGTGTGGAGATATGGGATAACACCTACAAAACCAACCTACAGCTGTTATGCACATTACAAAAAAGAGCAATAAGAATTATCAATAACATTGGATATCTTGAACATACCAATTTATTATTCTTAAAGTTACATACACTGAAGTTCACCGATCTAGTTAAATTTAAGACTGCACACATCATGTACAAAGCAAGAAATAATTTACTTCCAGGAAATATACAAAAATTGTTTATGGAAAGACAGGGTGGGTATAATTTGAGAGGGGAACATAATTTAAAAAACTCAATGTCAGAACAACTTAAAAGTATGTGCATAGCAATCTGTGGGGTGAATTTGTGGAATGGTCTGGAACAGGAGATAAAACTTAGCACAAACATAATTCAGTTTAAAAAGATGTACAAAAACACTTTTTTAAAAGGATATTGGGATGAGGATAGGTGATTGTGAGTGGGATATTTGTTATACTGATTATATTGGGAAGGGTGATTATAGGGTGATGGGTTGTATATATGACTAAGAGATACTGTATCGTATATGAGGGTTTTTTCTTTTTTTCTTTTTTTCTTTTCTTTTCTCTCTCTTTTTTTGTATGGCTGTAAATATTTGATTAGTGTATAAATGTAAATAATTTGGTGTACATATAGCTGCTGGTGTACATATGGTGTACATATAGCTGCTAAATTTGTATAAGATAATTATAAGCATTTGAATAAGGGGTGGGAATTAATAAGCTTTGGCTTCTTCCTGCTCCTTTTCGGACACATATGATTTCATTTATTTATAGATATTGTTTATGACACTTTATAAATATTCTTGTTTTGTTTTTTTGTTTTTTGTATGCTGTTTCACACTTGCATTTTTATTCTTTTATTCTGTTCAAAATAAAGTATTAAATATTTAAATAAATAAATAAATTATCAATTACACCAATAAAACGGTGTAGTGGAATTGGACCTGCCATTGCAGTCCAGAGCTGGCTTGGGAAGCCTTGTTTGAGCTGTGCCTATCAGTCACCTGTGGGAGCTACACCTGGTGGCGTCATGGTAATTTCCGCTCATTAGAGGGACTGTGGAAGATTCCTTTACAAAAGATGCCAACGATATGCATAGTAATCAAATCTCTGATTTAAAGATCAAACTTCAAATGGTAAGTTCTCGTTTAATCTTTCTATTAATTTACACAAACCTGCTTGTACACTGTGCAAATAGTTAATTTGTGTTTTTCTAGTTATCATTGCAGGTTTTCTTGAGATCCAATTCCCATCTCCCAACACATAATTCCAGAAAGAAGAGGAAAAACAGCAGGAACAGAAAAAGGTGATGGAAGGAGGGGGCTCTGCATTATTGTGTCTGAAATTCCTGAATTGCAAAGCTCTGCTTCAGATACTAGCACTGAGAGGACAGAAAACAAAAGAAAAGTATGTGTAGCTTGGGGAGAGATACTTGGCACAAGGGCTGCAGTCAGGTAAGGGGTTAAGAGAAGAGGGGTCTGAAGAAGGGGCTCGACCCAAAGTCACCCAATTCCTTTTCCCCAGAGATACTGCCTGTCCCGCTGAGTTACTCCAGCATTTTGTGTCTATCTTCGGTGTATAATCAGCATCTGCAGTTCCTTCCGACACAACAGAAAAACATAGTTGTGTTATATACTTCAGTAAATTATAATACAAATAATGGTTACTTTGGGAAATCTATGCAGTCACATGGTAAATTGGATTGTTGAGGATGATCACTGTGATTCTAAGTTTGTGCTTTTATTATTTTTCTGGCATCAAGGAACAAATGAATAAGTTTAGTGGACTGACCTTTCTGCTCTTCAATTTTATATGTATGGTTTCAAAATCACATTTGGACAGAGATAAAAGGTAAGCTCAGGTGTAAGGTGAAGTGAGTGGAATTGGATACATTGTGGTTCATTTGTGCTGTATTACATTAACTTGAACTTTTTAATTGAAATTGCCTACATATATTTCCTCATTATTTTCAACATGTGGCTTTCTGGAGACAGTTGTTTGGGTGTAAGAGAGGCATTACCATATTGATTCTCAAAGATATACCATATCATATAGTTAACAGTATGTGTTTACCACTCGCAGGGAACCCAAGTTAGGTACAGTTTTTCCATAAAAAGAGTGAAGAGAATAAATAGAATGTAGGAAGGAACTGCAGATGCCACAAAACTGAAGATAGACACAAAATGGTGGCGTAACTCAGCGGGACAGACAGCATCTCTGGAGAGAAGGAATGGGTGGCGTTTTGGGTCGAGACCCTTCAGACAGAAAGTCATGGGAAAGGGAAACGAGAGATAAAGACGATGATGTAGAGAGATATAGAACGAATAAATCAAACAAATATCTCTCGTTTTCTTTTCCCGTGACTTTCAGTATGAAGACGAGTCTCGACCTGAAACGTCACCCATTTCTTCTCTCCAGAGCTGCTGCCTGTCACGTTGAGTTACTACAGCATTTCATGTCTATCTTCGGTGATGAGAATAGAGTTGCTTTAACTCATATCAGTGGTGTCAGAAAGGCATTATGTTAGACATGTTAACAAACAACATGGGTAAGATTTACTTCTTAGCTGAGAGAAGAAAGGTATATCAGGAAACATGATTAAAGCTAGAGAGAGTGACAAAGATAAGTGCAGAATTAAAATTTACCAAAGGAAGGATTAATTTAGCATTATTATATTAAAGAGGTTTATCAAATATATATATTGGAGAGAGACTATCCTCTGCTAAGTTTTTTGGTGTTTAGCTTTAATATAAATAAGACATTTTTGAAATTTGGCAACAACCAAGAGAACAACAGGAAGAAACATATATTATTGCAAGAAAGAACAGGTGAAGCAGATGCATTAAAATACATATTAGACAAAGATTATACATGTATGAAATACAAAAAGACTTTATCTACATCTGTCTAGCTAAACAATCAGTCTAATTTCAAAACAACTCCCTGGACATACAAATTCATAATTCGTTGGGATATTCATTCCCCTGTGTTTTACTTTTTGAATAATAGAAGATGGCATTTTGCCAACGACAATTACAGTGAAAAATGTAAATCATAATGAAGTGACATCTATAATATGAAGCAAAGCTGCATATTTTGGAACATTATGTAAATATGCACACCATAAGAACTGACCATTGTAAATCATCTAGAAGACCCCACTTTTTAAAAATTGTAATCATTTCAACTGGTAGCACGCACCAGTCCGCTGACTGGTTCGAAAGCAACAAAAGCTTTTCATTGCACCTTGGTGCACGTGACAATAAACTAAACTGAAACTGAACTGAAAATGGTATTGATATTATATGTATGCTTTTCACGTGTATTAATTTTCTGTGGCTGTAAGATAAGTGGAAACTGTCATTATATGACAGTCCCGCCATCCTGGGATTTAACGTCGTGAACCTACGCTGCACTCCCTCAATAGCAAGAATGTCCTTCCTCAAATTTGGAGACCAAAACTGCACACAATACTCCAGGTATGGTCTCACCAGAGCCCTGTACAACTGCAGAAGGACCTCTTTGCTCCTCTACTCAAATCCTCTCATTATGAAGGTCAACATGCCATTAGCTTTCTTCATTGCCTGCTGTACCTGCATGCTTACTTTCAGTGACTGATGTACAAGGACACCCAGTTCTCGTTGCGCTTCCCCTTTTCCTAATCTGACACCATTCAGATAATAATCTGCCTTCTTGTTCTTGCCACCAAAGTGGATAACTTCACATGTATCCACATTATACTACATCTGCCATGCATCTGCCCACTCACCCAACCTATCCAGGTCACCCTGCATCCTCATAGCATCCTTTTCACAATTCACACTCCCACCCAGCTTTGTGTCATCTGCAAATTTGCTAATGTTACTTTTAATTCCTTCATCTAAATCATTAATATATATTGTAAATAGCTGCAGTCCCAGCACCGAGCCTTGCAGCACCCCACTGGTCACTACCTGCCATTCTGAAAGGGACCCGTGAATTCCTACTCTTTGTTTCCTGTCTGCCAACCAATTTTCTATCCATGTCAATACCCTAACCCCATACCATGTGCTCACATTTTACCCACTAATCTCCTGTGTGGGACCTTATCAAAGGCTTTCTGAAATCCAGATACACTACATCCACTGGCTCTCCCTTATCCATTTTACTTGTTACATCCTCAAAAAATCCCAGAAGATTAGTCAAGCAAGATTTCCCCTTCGTAAATCCATGCTGACTTGGACCGATCCTGTTACTGCTATCTAAATGCGTAGCTATTACATCTTTACTAATTGACTCCAGCATCTTCCCCACCACCGATGTCAGTCTAACTGGTCGATAATTCCCTACGTTCTCTCTCCCTCATTTCTTAAAAAGTAGGTTAACATTAGCTACCCTCCAATCCACAGGAACTGATCCAGTATCTATAGAACATTGGAAAATGATCACCAATACGTCCACAATTTCTATAACCACCTCCTTGATTACCCTGGGATGCAGACCATCAGGCCCTGGGGATTTATCAGCCTTCTGTCCCATCAGTCTACCCAACACCATAAAAGAAATTGGATGCCAGCTTACACATAAATCTATTTCATCCCCTACAAAAGTTAGAATGAAGATGCTAAGACCTTAAACTTAGATTTATCTCTTTTTGATGTGATAAATATATGTATAATATAGCCACAATGTCCCACAATCAAATAGCCAAAAAATCTACATCCTAAATTCATGTGCTAAAATGGAACCTATGCATTTAGCTCTTAGCTATTACATAAGCTCAGGGGCGACCGCGCCTTTGCGGTTGCAGCTTCTAGACTGTGGAACAGCATCCCCTTTCCCATCAGAACTGCCCCCTCCATCGACTCCTTTAAGTCAAGACCAAAAACGTATCTATACTCCCAAGCCTTTCTTGACGTCCTCTGAGCGAGGGCTATATGTATATATGTATGTAGTTTGTTTGTTTATACTATTCTTATAACAAATGCAAAGCACTTTGGCCAACGAGAGTTGTTTTTTAAATGTGCTATATAAATAAATGTGACTTGACTTGACTTGACTTGACTATTGCAATCACCTTGTGCATGATTATCTACTTCCTCAGAAGTTTGAGAATTTATGGCATGTTGCTGAGAAGTTCAAATGCTCAAGAACGGAGGAGGCTTCAGAATGTGGTGGACATTGCTCATCTCATCACAGCAACTGACCTCCCCACTGTTGAAGGGATCTGCAGGAAGTGTTGTGTCAGGAAGACTGCTCATCTCATTAAAGACTAACATCACCTTGGCCATTCTTCTCCCCTTGCTACCAGAATCAGGAAGGAGGCACAGAGCTTGAGAAAAGTTACTTTCAGGTTCATGAACTGCTACTTCCCATTAACCATCAGGTTCTTGAACTACCCTAAATAATGCAAACTCCAACCCTATGTCAACCATTTCAATCCAATTGAACCACTATGGATTTGCATACTAAGATTGCTTGATGTACTTTTTTGGTTATTGCACTATCATGGTCTAGCTTCCTCACATTAACTGATAATTTATTGTATATTTATTATTGTTGTATTTAATGTACACTGTAATACTACAGCAAGTCAGAATTCAATTGTTCCCATTCATATGCAGTGCACATTACCAATAAACACTCTTGATAGTGAATAAAAAAAAGTGGAGGCACATTTATGACTCAGCTTAATTGTGACAAAGGCTTAAGGATCTCAATGATTTATTCTCGTTAGTGTAAGCATTAAAATGTACAAATAACCCCGAGGAGCTGTTAAAATTGTTACCATTTGAAGCTGGAGGCTTTTGGGAAAATATTTGTTTATGATTTAACACGTCAAATTTCAAAAGAATATAAGGGCATGTACAGGAATTTAAATTTGATATACACACATTTATTTAATCAGAGAGCACTTTAAAATCTTGTGCTGTTTGTTTTACAAGTAGTTTTTAAAGGAGACATATGATTTGCATTATCTTCATTTGATAGAGCAGTGCTAACTTTTCAATAGATTTCTACTCAGAGAATTGGGTAAATGCTGGAAATCTAAATAAAAATAGAAAATGTTGGATATGTGCAGAACTGGCAAACACACTGAAACATCGGTCCTGTTTCTCCTCCCAAAGAAGCAGCCAAATCGGCTAAGTATTTCCCAAATTTTCTGTTGTGATTTTACATTTCTGCTGATACTGTATATTGGTTCAAAATATACGTGTAAAATGTACACAGCTTCTTTTAATGTAAATATATTCAAAGGTACAATGAGCGAGAATAATTGAACACTGGCGTATAAAACAAAGAAAGGTGAGAATCTAGGGGTTGGGGTAAGAAAGTTCAAATGGAGCAAAAATCAGCTTTTAACAGAATGATATAACCATTCCAAAGGCTGGGAAGATTGGCTATAGAATCTGCTAATTTCAAAGTGTTTTTTTAACGTCTTTCCAGAATTTTTAAATTATTTAATTTATTCTCCCTTCATCCAATTATGTAAATTTCCTGGTGATGACTTAAGTGCTAAGGACCAGTCCTTCTTGAAAACCACAGTCGTCCTACATTTTATTTCCCAAGAAAATCGTCATTAGTTTTGGGGAGGAGACTGATGGGATATTTCATAGTGAGTTAGGCGCCCTTTGCTGGCCTTTTCCGCCCTTGTCTGCACTTCTACCATCCCAAGGTAAAATCGGGATGTGTATGCGTTTTGCCACCTGTTTAGATAGCAACAATAGAACCCAGACGGGAATGGGCATTCCTTATGTGTCAGCCTCTTGGGAATCCAACAGAGACCTGCTGTTGGATCTGTCACGAAGCATGCAATCAATCCAAGTTATTCTTTTGATGGAGTCACTTGGGGGCATGATTTATCCTTCAAACATAAGTCTGTGAATATGTTCAGATCCGTTTAGCATTCATTCTTCTTGGTATGTTTGAGTGAAGAGGGGGTGTGGAACCTTAGAATTTATGACTTAAACATTGAGAGGTTGCATGGTAGAAAATGTGCCCAGTCTTTACAAACATATACCTTATGATATCTATTATTATACCTAACCTATTCAACTGGTACGAAGCAAAACTTTTATTTGCTAATATTCCTAACTAAAGCAAATGTAGGAGTATATTTCCATGAAACTTTTCCCAGTGTCCATTGTAAATTTGAGAGCAGAACCACAATAAAATGTAGGCGATGGCACAAACCTATTGCTCAATATAATAAATTAACCACCATAGAAGTGAACAAATCCAAGGTAGAACAATGTGTTGCAAGTTATACTGGGTATGCTGTGTATAAAACAGGATAGAACAGCTGCAGTTGAAGCTATGTGGTAATGCAGATACATTAAAAAAAACTGAAATAAGAGAAGAGTTGAGCACTGTCCAAAAGCTGCATGCATGCTTTATTGTTATAAGTTAAGAACCATGACTGACGGAACAAGAGATTTTAACAGGCTGAGGAAGAAATATGAAGCAATGCCACAGTGCTTGATACTAAACAAATGGTGCTCGTGTTTTTGCTAGATTAAGCAGTTGAATTGAACATTTCAGTGATTAATGAATTAAAGGAAAAGGAAAGGAATTCCAGGAGCTCAGCTCACCTGGGAAAAGCACAAACAGATGGAGACATTTTTATTACTATTAATCACCTTCCTGCATTAAAAAGTAGTTTTCAGACACTGCCTTTTTTATATATCTGTCCGGATGCAACATGTGGAGGGTCTTGACATTAGTATAGAAGAACATATCTCTTTGAAAGTATGAACTCTTCCGTTATTCAGATGGATGCGAGCGTTTTGACATGTTTAATAATTAATACATCAGGATTCTTTTTTCCATGAAGCAGTGATCAAAGTCAATTCACACAATAAGTGGCTAATAAAGGCTAAAGGTGAGAAGGTATGAAACGTGTAAATGATAGAAATGGCAAATTAATTTTAGTTCTTTCTCAGTCAACATCTTGAAACTCTTGATAATCATCTTGTGGTATTGAATAGATTATTTATTGTGTACCAGACAAACCATGTTTACCACTGAATCTTTCCCCACCATATTTGGGAGAAGTGATATTTAGTAGTATTTTTGTGCTAACTGTCAAAAGGTCTTGTAATTCTAATAACATCGAGTTTAAGAAGAATATTCTTTTAATAGCTTTAGTCTCCCAAAACAAGTAATGCAAGCAAATACTTGGGATGAAAAATATTAATTATTCTGAAGAAATTCTACTTTTCTAAGCACACATATTTATAGAACTCTGAACCTTGTTCATTCTGTCTCTCTCTGACTTCCATCTTCAACTTATCAATTGAATGACTTCACCTGCATCTTATCTCCATCGCAAACCATGTTCACCCCTTTCACTCACCTATCCATGTTCTCCAGGGATGCTGCCTGACCCGTTGAGTTACTCCAGCACTTTGTGTCATTTTTATGCCTAACATGATCATTCTTTCCACAGCTGCTTCCTCTTCTCTCTGAAGGATCTTGACTATAAGTATTGTTTTCCCTTTTGATGACCCCAACAGGTTATTTGAACATGAAATACATCAACTAAAAAAATAATAAAGTTTTCACCTGTTACCATCTTGGTCATAGTGGTCATCTTTATGGTAAAGTCTATGGCCTTGATCCTCATACAATCACTGCGGCATAGAAAGGAAAGATTTTAGGAGATTCTTCAGCAGGAAAATTAGGCATTTCAAGTTCAAGTGAGTTTATTGTCATGTGTCATAGGACAATGAAATTCTTGCTTTGCTTCAGCACAACAGAACATAGAAGGCACACAAAAATGCTGGAGAAACTCAGCGGGTGCAGCAGCATCTATGGAGCGAAGGAAATAGGCAACGTTTCGGGCCAAAACCCTTCTTCAGACTGCTATGTTCTATGTTCAACAGAACATAGAAGGCATTGACTACAAATCAGATCAGTGTGTCCATATATCATTATATAAATATATACATACATGAATAAATAAATAAACTGATAAAGTGCAAATAACAGATAATGGGATATTAATGTTCATAGTTTTGTCCGAGCCAAGTTTAATAGCCTGATGGCTGTGGGGAAGTAGCTATTCCTGAACCTGGTCATTGCAGTCTTCAGGCTCCTGTACCTTCTACCTGAAGGTAGCAGGGAGATGAGTGTGTGGCCAGGATGGTGTGGGTCCTTGATGCTACTGCCAGCCTTTTTGAGGCAGCGATGGAAGGGAGGTCAGAGCCGATGATGGACTGGGCAGTGTTTACTACTCTTTGTAGTCTTTTCCTCTCCAGGGCGCTCAAGTTGCCGAACCAAGCCATGATGCAACCGGTCAGCACGCTCTCTACTGTGCACCTGTAGAAGTTAGAGAGAGTCCTCCTTGACAAACCGACTCTCCGTAATCTTCTCAGGAAGTAGAAGCGCTGATGTGCTTTCTTAATAGTAGCATCAGTGTTCTCGGACCAGGAAAGATCTTCAGAGATGTGCACGCCCAGGAATTTGAAGCTCTTGACCCTTTCAACCATCGACCCATTGATATAAACGGGACTGTGGGTCCCCATCCTACTCCTTCCAAAGTCCACAATCAGTTCCTTGGTTTTGCTGGTGTTGAGGGCCAGGTTATTGTGCTGGCACCATGTGGACAGTTGCTTGATCTCTCTTCTGTACTCTGACTCATCCCCATCAGTGATACGTCCCACAACCGTGGTGTCGTCAGCGAACTTGATGATCGAGTTCGCACTATGACCGGCTACGCAGTCATGAGTATAGAGTGAGTACTGCAGGGGGCTGAGCACGCAGCCTTGAGGTGCTCCCGTGCTGATTGTTATCGAGTCTGACACATTTCCACCAATACGAACAGACTGTGGTCTGAGAATGAGGAAGTCAAGGATCCAATTGCAGAGGGATGCGCAGATACCCAGTTCTGCGAGTTTGGAGGGGATGATTGTATTAAATGCCAGGCTGTAATCGATGAATAACAGCCTGACATATGAGTTTTTGTTGTCCAAGTGGTCCAGAGCGGAGTGGAGGGCCAGCGAGATCGCATCCACCGTTGATCTGTTGTGGCGGTAAGTGAACTGCAGTGGGTCCAGGTTTTTGTCGAGGTAGGAGTTGATTTGCACCATGATCAACCTCTCAAAGCACTTAATCACCACAGGCGTTAGTGCCACAGGTCGATCGTCATTGAGGCACGTCACCTTGCTCTTCTTGGGCACTGGTATGATTGATGCCCTTTTGAAGCAGGTGGGAACCTCAGACCTCAGAAGTGAGAGGTTGAAAATTTGTTTATGTATTTGATGTTAGGGCATCTTGTATCTTCACTTATTTTCATTACTCATATTTTTAATTTTATAATCCAAAAATCTATCACAGTCCACATCTACAGCAATCTGATTGACCAATGTTTCAGATGAAGAAATCTTTCTTGTATCAGTCCAAAAAGGACCTCATGATTTGAAGCTTTGAACCTTTGTTATAGGCTTTTTAGCCAGGAGGAACATTTTCCAGCACCTCTCTAAAAGATCTTTAAGAAGTTTAACTGAGAGGTTAGGTTGCATATTACCTCTTTTTTCAGTTGCGCGATAGAAAATGGATACATAGATACATAGATACATAGAAAATAGGTGCAGGAGTAGGCCATTCGGCCCTTCGAGCCTGCACCGCCATTCAATATGATCATGGCTGATCATCCAACTCAGTATCCCGTACCTGCCTTCTCTCCATACCCCCTGATCCCCTTAGCCACAAGGGCCACTTCTAACTCCCTCTTAAATATAGCCAATGAACTGGCCTCAACTACCCTCTGTGGCAGAGAGTTCCAGAGATTCATCACTCTCTGTGTGAAAAGGATTTCCCCCTTATCCTTAAGCTGTGACCCCTTGTCCTGGACTTCCCCAACATCGGGAACAATCTTCCTGCATCTAGCCTGTCCAACCCCATAAGAATTTTGTACGTTTCTATAAGATCCCCTCTCAATCTCCTAAATTCTAGCGAGTATAAGCCAAGTCTATCCAGTCTTTCTTCATATGAAAGTGCTGACATCCCAGGAATCAGTCTGGTGAACCTTCTCTGCACTCCCTCTATGGCTATAATGTCCTTCCTCAGATTTGGAGACCTAAACTGTACGCAATACTCAAGGTGTGGTCTCACCAAGACCCTGTACAACTGCAGCAGAACCTCCCTGCTCCTATACTCAAATCCTTTTGCTATGAAAGCTAACATACCATTCGCTTTCTTCACTGCCTGCTGCACCTGCATGCCTACTTTCAATGACTGGTGTACCATGACACCCAGGTCTCGCTGCATCTCCCCATTTCCTAATCGGCCACCATTTAGATAATAGTCTGCTTTCCTGTTTTTGCCACCAAAGTGGATAACCTCACATTTATCCACATTATACTGCATCTGCCAAACATTTGCCCACTCACCCAGCCTATCCAAGTCACCTTGCAGTCTCCTAGCATCCTCCTCACAGCTAACACTGCCCCCCAGCTTAGTGTCATCCGCAAACTTGGAGATGTTGCCTTCAATTCCCTCATCCAGATCATTAATATAAATTGTAAATAGCTGGGGTCCCAGCACTGAGCCTTGTGGTACCCCACTAGTCACTGCCTGCCATTGTGAAAAGGACCCGTTTACTCCTACTCTTTGCTTCCTGTTTGCCAGCCAGTTCTCTATCCACATCAATACTGAACCCCCAATACCGTGTGCTTTAAGTTTGTATACTAATCTCTTATGTGGTATCTTGTCGAAAGCCTTCTGAAAGTCCAGATACAACACATCCACTGGTTCTCCCCTATCCACTCTACTAGTTACATCCTCGAAAAATTCTATAAGATTCGTCAGACACGATTTACCTTTCGTAAATCCATGCTGACTTTGTCCAATGATTTCACCACTTTCCAAATGTGCTGCTATCCCATCTTTAATAACTGACTCTAGCAGTTTCCCCACTACCGATGTTAGACTAACTGGTCTGTAATTCCCCGTTTTCTCTCTCCCTCCCTTCTTAAAAAGTGGGGTTACATTTGCTACCCTCCATTCCTCAGGAACTACTCCAGAATCTAAAGAGTTTTGAAAAATTATCATTAATGCATCCACTATTTCTGGAGCTACTTCCTTAAGTACTCTGGGATGCAGCCTATCTGGCCCTGGTGAGTTATCGGCCTTTAATCCATTCAATTTACCCAACACCACTTCCCGACTAACCTGGATTTCACTCAGTTCCTCCATCTCCTTTGACCCGCGGCCCCCTGCTATTTCCGGCAGATTATTTATGTCTTCCTTAGTGAAGATGGAACCAAAGTAGTTATTCAATTGGTCTGCCATATCCTTGTTCCCCATGATCAATTCACCTGTTTCTGACTGCAAGGGACCTACATTTGTTTTAACTAATCTCTTTCTCTTCACATATCTATAAAAACTTTTGCAGTCAGTTTATATGTTCCCTGCCAGTTTCCTTTCATAATCTATTTTCCTTTTCCTAATTAAGCCCTTTGTCCTCCTCTGCTGGTCTCTGAATTTCTCCCAGTCCTCTGGTATGCTGCTTTTTCTGGCTAATTTGTACGCATCATCTTTTGCTTTGATACTATCCCTGATTTCCCTTGTTATCCACGGATGCACTACCTTCCCTGATTTATTCTTTTGCCAAACTGGGATGAACAATTTTTGTAGTTCATCCATGCAGTCTTTAAATGCCTTCCATTGCATATCCACCGTCAACCCTTTTAGAACTAATTGTCAGTCAATCTTGGCCAATTCACGTCTCATACCCTCAAAGTTACCTTTCTTTAAGTTCAGAACCGTTGTTTCTGAATTAACAATGTCACTCTCCATCCTAATGAAGAACTCAACCATATTATGGTCACTCTTGCCCAAGGCAAGAGTAACGTACTGTAGTACCTTATGTTTCCAACACCATTTCCAGGTTGTGTTATGTCGACTGCAATTAGATCAGGCACTTCCAGATGGGATACATGTAAGTATGTTTAATGTTCTCACAGTGTCTGACTTTCTTTTAATAATGCATCTCAATGTAAACATTATTTTCCAGCATTGCTAATATAATTAGGATTTCCCATGACCAGCAAATAACTGGATGGAATTTCATGCAGTTACTCTGATATTATGGTTTCATAAAAATGCTGAAGACCTTTGTTACAAACAGACCCTGCTACTTAATGTAGAGTTCCAATTGAAGATCATTGACTCGGTTTCTCTTTCCACAAATCTACTGACCTGCCCAGTGTTTCCAGCAACTTCAAATTCTATGTAATCGTTTGTACTTTTATACCTCAATTCCTTAGAAATTAAATATTTATAATATACTTGGGAGTTAGGTGAAACACAAGGAGATGGAATGAGGTTTTTATATGCAGTTGGAATATGGGATGCATAACATTTATCCACTAAATTTTCTGGCATACCCAGTCTCAGACCAATTCACAAGAGCTGGTCTTATAGATCTTTTAATGGGAAATCTATTACTATTCTACATTGATAAACTTTTTTATTGTTAATCTCTAGAGCCAACCATTTGCATATTTGGTTGTCTCTTCCATCAGAAAACCATGTAAAATGGCTGGACTTAAGAAAACCTAACTGCAATAAATCAGAAAATGCAGGCAACTCAGGGAGCATATGTGGGGAAACTAAAACATACTAATATGTTTCAGGTCAAAGACCCTCTGAAAGGTCATTGAACAGAAATGCTAATTGTTTTGTTTGCCATACATGCTGCCTCATTTTAGTGTTTTGCACAATTATTTCAAATATTCAGCAAGTTGACAGTGTTCACCATATCAAATGAACAGAAATCCTCCATACTTTCAGTCAACTGACCAAGAAAAGAATAATTGAATTTAAATGACATTACAAGAAGGATGTGGAGGATTTGGAGGGAGTGGTTTACCAGAATGCTGTCTGGATTAGAGGGTGGCCACAGTGGCGCAGCGGGAGAGTTGCTGCCTTACAGCGCTTGCAGCGCCGGAGACCTGGGTTTGATCCCAACTACGGCTGCTGTCTGTACGGAGTTTGTACGTTCCCCCCGTGACCGCATGGGTTTTCTCTGAGATCTTCAGTTTCCTCCCACACTCCAAAGACATACAGGTTTGTAGGTAAATTGGCTTGGTCTATGTGTAATGTGTCCCTAGTGTGTGTAGGCTAGTGTTAATATGCAGGGATCGTTGGTCGGTGTGGTGCGGACTCGGCGGGCCGAAGGGCCTGCATCCACGCTGTATCTCTAAACTAAACTAAAATTAGCTTTAAGGAAAGGTTGGACAAATTTGAATTGTCTTTTGTGGAATACCAGAAGTTGAGGAGGACACCTGATAGAAGTATATAGAAATTATGAGAGGCATAAATAGGGTAGATAATCAGAAAGCTTTTCCAAGGGCGGAAATGTTAAACACTAGAGAACATAGCTTTAAGGTGAAAAGGGGGTAATTTTAAAGGCGATGTGCATGACAAGTGTTTTTACACGGATTGATGGTTGCTGGAATGCACTGCCAGGAGTGGTGGTGGAGGGAGACAATAGTTGCATTTAAGATGCTTTTAGATAGGCACATGAATATGCAGGGAATGGAGGGATAATGATCTGGATATGGATATGGATCTTGTGCAGGCAAAGAAGATAAGTGTAACTTGGCATCATGTTCAGCACAGTCATTATGAGCTGACATTAGTGAACAAACCTTTAGTTTCATTATAATAAAAAGAAACTGGACCCATGAACAAATTCCAATATGCAAAATGTACAAAAAATGTTGACAATAATTAAGATAAGATGAAAGTCAAATTTGCATTGGAAATTTTAACGTTTCACACATATTGGAAAAAAATCAATTGTTTCTAATTCCTAGTAGGCATGACGGCGTTCCATGGAAATAAGTTAATCCTTTAACAAATGTATAGTGAGATTTATTGGTAAAGCATGAAAACAATCTGGAGAAAAAGTAAGGAAAGATAATTGGAGAAACTTTGAAAATATGGAGGGAACATTTTCACGGTAATATACTCTGCAAAGGATTCAGTATGTGTATTGTAAAATAGTACCTATTTTTAAATCTTTATGAGTTGCTGGTAAAATCAAAATTATTCTGAATATTAGAGTTACAAGGGTGTTGGAATATGCTCTTGAAAAAGTTACTAAAAAGTATAGATTCATGTTTAGTTACTTTAAAGCATGTTTCACATGAATGACACTCAGAGGTGAATTAGATTATCTATCTGGACCTTCCTTTAAAAAAAATGTGCCATTGGTTTAAAAAAATATAATTCTCCAACTCTGCTTGCAACTATCTGGAAACATTGTGAACAATGTGTATTTAAATCAGCAGTTGAATACATTTTAGTATGATAAATTTTCATATAGGACGAGTTGCCAGAGAAGGTTGTTAAGGCAAGTACAATAACAACATTTAAAGGCCGTTTAGAAAGGTATATGAATAGGAATGGTTTTGAAGGATGTTGCCAAATGAGTGTAAATGGGACTCGCTTAGATGGAGCATGTTGGTCAGATTGGGCACGTTGGACAAAGCAACCTATTCCTGTGCTGCAATACTCTATTTCATAGCTGCTAATATAATTAACCTGAAAGCAAGTAAATACCTTTTAAAGAAAAACTTAATATATCCCTTAGCAAATGTTAAAACTGCATGTATAAATATTTGTGAAGTTAAACTTTAATTAAACATTAACGACTCCACTCACATCATAAAAAGTGCACAAAAGCCAGTTGGGAGCTATGATTTTAGAAATTTCCATAGCTGCGTGTGATATACAAAATAATTTGAAATATAATTTAACTTTTTAGACCAGCCAGAGTACTATTTTATGCATACCATTGAAATTGAATGTGTAATAATGAATTAAGGACTCACCATCACAGTTCTGAATCATTTTGTAATTACTGCATATTTGGGCAGCATAGATTTGTCATTTTGCTACCTTCCAGGTGAAATAACCTTGGTACAGTAAAGACCTCTCATGTCGTGGACTTTGCACATTCCCCTGTGGAAATGTTATATCTGGTTGCTACAATTTTCTACCGTATCCCAAAGATATATGGGTTGGCAGGTTATTGGCCCCTGTAAATCGCCCCTACCATGAGAATGGGTGATAGAGTCTGGGTGGAGGTGGTGCAAAATTGATGGAAAGTGGAGAAAATTAACTGCATGCTGACTTTCTCTAATTCATGTATGAGGACACCAAGATTACGTATTCTGCAATCTCGCTGATTAACAATTATCCGCTTTAATATTTTTCTAGACAAAGTGGATACATTTCCTCCCCAAGTTATAACACGGTTCCGTTCACTGTGAACTGTTTGTAACCTGGACAGTTCGTAAGAAATGCAATGGCAAACTAAGTTCTCATTGGCAGAAAATACTTGTAGTCGGGAATTTGTAATCTTTAGTGTCAAGAAGTTCCGGTAGAAAATAAAAAATTGAATCCATGTTCATCAGAGAAAAGCGAGTAAAATCAGGAAAGGTACATCTGACAAAAATGGCATCCAAACCCTTTCCACCCACTTATTAACACCCCACAGGAGCAATATCTATGCAGGTTGCTCTTCCACAAAGTATTCCTAACTTTTATTTGTTACATCAGAAAACGGCACCTTGAAAACGTCGAGATCACTCTCATTCACAGAAACCTAGCCTTGGTACTCTTCTGGACTATCACATATGATGCTCATTCTTGCATTTTAGGTCAAAAAGTCTCAAATGTCACAGTGGGAAAACTTCAATTACTGGTCTAAGGTGGCCATAGCGTTCACAGTTTGCAGGGGCATTTGCTGTTTTGCAACGTTCCAACGAGCAATTCAGAGAGGGGTTTTATCCCTCCACAGACAGCTCTCTGACATCTTTCTGCCATTTGTCTTCTGCACAAAAAAAGCTACTCCTTGGATGTACTGTTCTTCAGTAGCCTGTACAACTTCCTCTTATCTCTCTGGAAGATGGAACGTCTCTGCACCCCCACCCCCCCCTCCTCCTGGAGAGTCAATTCACTTCTTGCCAATGCTCCCCGGTACTGGGAAAGTGCAGCTTACATTTTAGTGTGACCCTTTAAGAGCTGCTACCTGATGTTAGAGCTATGCTGATATGTGCTAATAGTGTGATAAATTCAATGAGTAATTCCCACTGTTCTTGAAAGAGCAGTACAAGGGAATGGTGCCAGGGAATCTTGTGATATTTTCAGAGCTTTCCAAAACAATTTTAGAGAAGTTGCTAATACAATTTTAATATTGGACAACAGCCCGGATTATCTTCTAGGCCTACATCAACTGTTTTCTCTTTTCTCACTCTGTTATGATACATCCTCATATAGCTTTAATAAATTTGTCAAACATAATTTCATTTTCACAGATCATATTAATTCTACTTAATTGTATTCTGATTTTCTGAATGTCCTTTGAAATAATGGATTCCTGGATTTTCCCAATGACAGATGTTCAACTATCTGGGCTATAGTTTGCAGCTATCCAGTCTTGAATAGGGGAATTGTGGTTTGCCAATCCACTGGAACATTTCCCGAATGAAAAGGATTTTGGAAGATATATATACCAATTTTCCTACAATCACAATCTAAGTTTCAAGGTAAATTTTTATTTTGTTTTTAGGAGTTCTTGTGTTACAGTCTAACAGTGAATTAAGCCATTCTGGAATGTAATCACATGCTTTTCAATGAAATGCATCCTGTGTATATGATGCCATTTCCATGTCAGACATGCAGCTTACGTTACCACACACCAGGAAATTCTTCTTTTGGAGCATTTTGGGGGAAATTGTTTAATATTTTCCTAGGAGTGCCATTGTGGCAAGTTCCAAGATCACTCAAGTTTTAATTATGCCATTTCAGCTAGGAATTCCTCTCAAGTAAATCTCATTACTTTTATCAGTTTCCTGTGGGCATTGATCTCTTCTCTGGCAGCAACCACAACCTAGCATTGTATCTACCTGTGAGTGCTCTGCAACTGAAGAAGGTGATAGTACAGTGGCCATTTAAAGCTTACAATCCCAGGCTCACAAATGGAACAATTGTCGGACTGAAAGCCAACAGCTATATGGCATACCTCTTAAGCTGTGGAAACAATCATAGGATGTTAGAATTTTGATTAATCGGTATTGTTTAATTTTCTATTCTACATTTAGATATCCTTGATTTGAAAACATTCACATGTACAGTTTAATAATATCTCTAATTCAATTTTAACTGCATTTTAACTAAATTTGGACATATAAATATATTCAAGAATTTGAGCTGGAATTTAAAATGGTATTCCACCTTCATGATTAAAAGGTTGTGTATTTAGACTTGATATTTTCCACAGTCAGTTTAATGAACATGAAATTATAAACTGACTGCAAGTCATTTTGTTATATGGCTCACTCTACAAAGGTGGAGTACCCTTAAATCATTAAGAAAAAAAATTCAGCCTAATTTCTCACCCAAATGGACTAACGAGATTCCTTTAAATATATGTGATTAGATGAAAGAAAGGATGCTGAACAATTCCCAAAGTCATTAACACCTCAGATATGTTGACAGTTCATCTACAGCTGTTCCCAGTTGGACACACAACTAAAGACTTTGTTAAACATTAGTTAGCTTTTGAATGTATCTTTAGAACCAATTCCTCTTTAAATATGTTTAATGTTTGGTTGCATTTCTAATTTAATTATTAGTGTTGCATCATTCATGCTGGGGGTAGGAGTGGCTGGGAAAATTCAACAGGGCATCAAAGCATGCGTGATGCAAATTTGGGACCATCAATGCCATTATTTGGCATTTTGAAACTCAAACTCATTATCCGTGATGAAGCTTATGGTGAGGGCATCTTGATAGCACATTGATAACACTTTGCATTAATGAGATTTCAGTGTTTCCTGCTATACTGGAGGATAGTGTGCCCATGTACCTTGGACATTCATAATATGAAATTTGGGATTTATGAACCATTTTGGAATTGGACATGTAATATGTCAGGGTATGTTTGAACCAGAGTGTCATTTATTACACCCTTCATTAGGGCGGATGTAGTAATTCTCACCTGTAGAAGAGTTGATAATAGACGGATGCGGGTGATGGTTTTAACTGGATCAGATTTGTCTGGCTTTTCGTGGACAGGACACACCTGGGAAATTTTCATAATTTGTCTGGTAGATGTCAGCATTGTAGCTGCACCAGAACAACTTGACCGGAGGGCAATTCATATTATGAATATTAATTTTCAGATTTGACAAGGTGAAATAGAATATATGACTGAATTAATTGAAACAGATGGGTATAATAATTCTAAAATCAGCAAAAAGCACAGAGTACATAATACTACTACACAAAGGGCAACCTTTTGGAACTATTGTACATCATTACAAAGTTAATACTGCCAATAACCCAAGAATATCCTGCCATATGGCTCAATTTTCATCCAAATATTTGTACCTAAGTGTTGTAGAATGTTTATATGGAGTGCATTTTCCCACCAGCAATGATTGGGTGTATATTGTCATTGGGAAACTCATTCTCGCAATGGGGTCCCTGTGAAGAATATGATTTGGTATTAAAAAGTTTGACAAACAGACTGAGAAAAATGGATGTTTACCATTTGATTTATCCCATGTGCTGACTATGAAATGGTTGATATGCCCTGTGGTGTTCCAAATTAAACTTGCATGCAGTTTTGAACTTGTGCAGTGCACAGAGGGAAAATTAAAGATTTCGACATCTAATTTAGCATGTGTCACCACATCCTTCAACATTTCCCTGTATAAATGCATCACATTTATTTAACTATCCTTTCTAAAATAATGAGATTATTCATGTTTTTGTTAGATATGGAGCTTGACAGTATTGGGAAACCCAAGCTACTAAAACGACTGTGGCAGTAAATAAAGCTGTTGAAGTGCAAATAGTATTCTTGTCTCCAATATCGTTGCATGCCTCACAGCACAACAACATATTGATTTACCAGAATTGGACAAGGCTAAACCCATCAAAAATCTCTAAGCGGAACTCCCAAAATAAAGGAAGTAGACACAAAAAGCTGGAGTAATTCAGCAGGTCAGAAAGCATCTCTGGAGAAAAGGAATAGGTGACTTTTCAGGTCGAGACCCTTCTTGGTTTGGATATATATGTTGCATGTTTACCTTCTTTTCTTGGGCTTTTCCACAACTGTTTAAATTATTAAGGGCAGAAACCCTATGCAAATCCACATTTGAATTTTGTAAATAAATACTTGCAATAATACATGAACTTTTAAAAACACTTGTTCGAGGATTTCCAGTTTTTCAAGCTTGGCTTGGAGTTCCTCATGGTCCCACAGCCAATCCATCTGCAGCGAGGCCTGTTTTTCCAATGTGGTACCAACTTAATATGGACTCTTTTGCATAAGAAAGAAAATTGTGACATTGATTTTGGAAGGATTTTACTTGGACAATGGATGTCAAGGAGTGGAAGCAGACCTTTGAAAAATTATGATAATCTATTCTGCCACGAGGTGTGCCAAATGTCTGTGACCCAGCTGTTGAGCAGTTGATATCGTTGCTCCTACTTCCTGTTCTCGATGGATTTAGTATTTCAACATTAGCAATATTGTCAATAAGTGCTCCTGCATGCTCTGACATATTCTGTACTTCTCCAGAAAAGTTAAAAAGTCTCATTGAAATTCCTCCTCGTGCTATTCTTTCAATTCCTTCTTCTAATCTTGATCATTTCCTGATGCAATCGGGTTAATCTAAATGTGAGAATTTTGTTACCTTCACTGAGGTATGACAATTGTCGCGTGGAGGACCCTCCATTCTTCATAATCTTCGCAATTTATTGTTGCATTTCATAGATTCTAGTTCTTTTTAATCAATTAATTTTTAGGAACTGCTGCAAAGTCATTTTGTGCACAATCCACCTGAATGAAATATGTTTTGCCATTCTTTAATCTCAACTGTTCATTCATGATGAAGAGAGATATTTATACGGGCTTAATCCTTACAAGTGAACATGGAGAAATTTCTACATTTGCTTTTTATTCCATCTCCTAAAGGAGAAATATTGGGCATGGCAGCATGATGATAATGAATTAAAACAATAACAAATGATTGTTTTGCAATAATTTCTGCTTCACCATTTTTTGCAATCTTTTCTATTTTATGCACTTCAGTATGTTATATTGCAATACCTCTTTCATTGATATGCTGTGGCGCTCATGGTACGAGACTTCATGAGATAAATATATTGTGAGTCATAGCCACTGTGGCACTGGCGACTACACCAACACTCACAATAGAGTTAACTTATTCTATTCTATTTACAATGTTAAGAAAGTGCAGGACCACATGGGGGCACTGTCCCTTGCCATCAGAGTGCATGTGTGATAGCGTTGGCGATATCAGGCTTGTCCAAGCGGCTTAGTCCTGGTCTTCGAAGTAGGAGGCGTGGCAATCTCAGGTACCTTCCTGCAGGTTGTCCCTGACTAAACAAGAGTGGCTGACGGTGCAGGTTTCATCCTGGCAGCTCAGCTTTGGGCTTGGAGGGACAACACTGGCGGTCTCTGGATTATCCAGGTGGCCAGTCCCTCATTGTCTGAAGCAGGAAGCAGTTTTGGCATCTCAGGTTTGCCCCGGCCACTCAGACTTAGCCTCAGGCAGAGGCACTAGCTGTTTAGGGCTTCTTTCTTGGCAGTCCATCTTGACCACACAGCGGCATTGGTGGACTCGGGTCTGTCCCGGTTGTCCAATCTACCTCATACCTGCGAGAGAGAAACACAACTAGGGAGGGTGGCAGCCCACCCTCCTTCTTTCCCAGGCTTTTTCTTCCTGGCATTCTCTTCCTAATGTTTTCTCCCTGGCGCTCTCTCCCTGGCATTCTCTCTGGCTCGGATGTCTGGGTTTCATAGAGAGTAGGCTAACAAGGTTCGTAGCCAATCAATAGCAACAATGCTGCAAATTCGCCTCTACTGACCTATCAGCCAGTTAAAGTGATCAGAGCGACACCCAAAGGGAGAGGAAGCTGTCACACCACACATTCTCCGAAGATCATATTCCCTCTTTGTGCCATCATTTTCCGTCATCTCTATGGAGATGGCAGAGAGAACAGTTATCTGCAACTCCTGTTGGAAAATGTCTATCTCACGACTTAAAGGTAATTTCATGCGAAGAGAAATGGCAGTGTGATTTCAATTGCTTTTGCATTTTTTTTCAATTTTTCAGGGGGAGGGCTGATCTGGCACAAGCCTTTATTGCAATGAGTTTTTAGGGTGCCCAAGTGAATTTAATCCAATTTCCAGGCAGTTTACACTAAATTTAAACATTTGCAATGCATACCATATAGGGAATTACATCCATGGCATTGGAAATGTGTGTAAAGATCATAATGTTAATTAATTTGTGCACAGCAATGCACAAAATTTGTGTTGCCATTTTATTATTATGATTTCAATTAATAGCCAGCAATAATTTCTGAGATTAATTTCACGTGATGTGCACCAACAATTTAGGTAGGACCTGCTGAAGGCAGGCAGCTTGGATAATTGTGTTAAAGATAATTGTGCCTGAAGAGGCTGACGGAAATCAGCATTTGCAGTTCTTTCCTACATAGATACATAGATACATAGAAAATAGGTGCAGGAGTAGGCCATTCGGCCCTTCGAGCCTGCACCGCCATTCAATATGATCATGGCTGATCATCCAACTCAGTATCCCGTACCTGCCTTCTCTCCATACCCCCTGATCCCCTTAGCCACAAGGGCCACATCTAACTCCCTCTTAAATATAGCCAATGAACTGGCCTCAACTACCCTCTGTGGCAGAGAGTTCCAGAGATTCACCACTCTCTGTGTGAAAAAGTTTTTCCTCGTCACAGGCTGTAGGAAATTATTCCTTCCAATTCTCTTAGTAGCTTGCTAGAAGAGATGGTAGTGTGGAGAATTTGATGAATATAAGTGTGAGAAATAATGCATTTTGGAATATCAAATACCAATAAGACAAATAGAGTAAATGGCAGGAACTGTAAGTTATTGGGGGCAAATCCTCCCCAAGATTATGGAAGAAACTCGGGGATAAGGACATGGACATTTTTAAACCTGGTTTGCTGGCTGCAACGGGAAAAAAAACAATCCACAAAGGAAGAACCAGTTTCGAACCTGTCTGTGGGCCTGGGCATTACACCACTATGCGAATGGTGTGAGCAGGAAAGGCTGAGACGGAGATAACGAGATTATCTTGGAAACACAAAGGAAGGTACCGAGCCTCAGCAGACGGTGGTATACAGGCCAGCAGCAAGCACAATCACCATCGTGGATGACCCATCCATCAGGACAATGGGAGCCCATCTAGGCGATGGGATAACGATCAGGCTGAGGGATCATGACATCAGCAAACCCCTTTATCATCGGAAGCCTATTGTTCATGCCAGATCGAAACTGGGAATCATCAAAAGACCCTTTTTTCCAGAGGACCACCTGGGGGGTTTCAAGGGAGAAACTCAGGTATAAAAAGCAGGCGTCAAGCCAGAACTCGCTCTCTTTTCTGCTCTGTTGGACGACTCCTGATCCTGCATCGATCTAGCTGTAAGTACCCCAGACGACCTCGTGAAATTCCAGAAATTAGGATAGAGGTTGAGAGAAGAAGGAGAAAGGGGGTGTATTTGTAAAATTGTGTAAAGGAGCGGCCGCTTCAGACATTTTCAAGCTGCTGAGGACTTTTCCACCCGATGCGGGTGGGCAGACAACATCGGGCTGCCGTTGCGGCGGCTGGCTGCAGTGGCCTCAGACTGGCCCCGACCTCGGGTGGACTAGGAGGAGGAGGAGGACTGGACATTTTAGTGCCTTCCCTCACAGTGGAGAGTGTAGATTCTACTGTGGTGGGATGTTCGTGTTTGTGTAAAATCTCTTATAGTGTGTTGTCATTTTTTCTATCTCTTTTTATTATTTGTATGGTTAGTTAACTGTAAAGCACTTTGGCTTTTGATTTAATTCAATTGGAAAATGTGCTATATAAATAAACTTATTATTATTATTATTATTATTATTAAAGTAAGTTTTACGACATACGATAATTTTCTTTCCATAGTCTTAGTTTAAAGCATAAGTTTAGTCACATATTATGTAGTGTTGGTGAGATTCGATTTCTCATTGTTTAATAAAGCCTGTAAATTTTAGACTTGCTTTGAGTCCGTCTTGGTTTCTGTTTTCTCTCATCAGCACGCTCTGGTCAACTCAACCTTTTACAATATCCCACCATAATCCCGAGGTCTAGAACCTGGGGGAACCCCTTTTTCGGGCAGTTGGGCCCGAAGTGAAGGGAACCTAAACCCCTACAGAACTTCAGGAGCATTGATGTACAGAGGGATGCACATTTGTAGGTCACTGAAAATGGCAACACAGTTGGATAATGTAGTAAAAGAGGCATTTGGCATGTTTGCCTTCATAGGCTGAAGCACTGGGTATAAGAGCTAGGACATCATGTGGAGCTGTATGAAACATTGGTTAATCTGCACTTGGAGAATTGTGTGTAGTCCTAGTTCCACAATATAGGAACAATGTGATAACAAATAGTGCAGAAGACATTCACTGGAATGTTATTTGGAATGGAGGGCTTTGGCTGCCAGGAGAGATTGGATAGGCTGAGATTATTCTTACTGAAATGTAGAGGGCTGAGTGGGGGACCCTATTGAGGCTTATAAAATGATGTGGGGAATGAATAGAGTTGGTGGACATTTTTTTTCCCAAGAGTGTGGGAATCTAAAACTAGAGGATAAAAAATTAAACAATGAGGGAAGAAATTTAAAGTAGATTTGAGGGGCAATCTTTTCACGCAGAGATTTGTGGTTATATGAAATGAGCTGCCAGAGAAAGCAATAGAGGCAGCTATAATGCAGTTTTTAAAACATTTTTGAACAGATACTTGATTATGAGAGTAGACAGGAAGGGGTCCAAGGTCGGCCAAAGATAGACACAAAATGCTGGAGTAACTCACTGGGTCAGCGAGTATCTCTGGAGAAAAGGAATAGGTGACGTTTCGGGTCAAGACTCTTCTTCAGACTGAGAGTCAGGAGAGAGGGAAACCAGAGATAGGGTGTTGCAGAACACTCATCTGAGAAAGGAGGAGAACTTCTTCAAAGTAGGTATTCCTTGAGGGGATTTCGCAGTGGAGCATACAAAATGTGTAGCAAGGAACTGCAGATGCTGGTTTACACCGAAGATAGACACAAAATGCTGGAGTAACTCAGCGGGACAGGCAGCATCTCTCTAGAGAAGGAATGGGTGACGTTTCGGGTCAAGACTCTTCTTCAGACTAAGAGTCAGGGGAGAGGGAATCTAGAGATAGGATGTTGCTCTCATTCATTGCCATCCTGTCTGGTTTTATAGAAGATTTTACTAAATATTTAAACTAGACTGCAATATTTTTCCAATTTACTATATTTGGATATTCATTTTGTATATTCTGAATATTTAATTGTTTTATCAATGATTTTTTTTCTACTTCTGAACAAGTCCAATATTTGTTTGGTATGAAAAGGTTTAGAACAAATCAGTTGAATCCATGTAAATATACATAATGGTTGACATGGACGAGTTTGGCTGATGGGATCTACACTGTACAACACTATGTGTGGTACAACATTGTCCGCGGCTTTCAATCTTTCTCTGCTATTTTTCAAATGGCTCCTTCGGTAGAATTATTTTAAGTAGGATTGTTATGCAAATCTACATCAAAATGCTGGGTCCTCAGTATTCATTCTCCGGTGAAGTTTCAGGGTGATAGGGCTTCATGCTTTTTTTTTAGTGGTGTAGGGCAATAACTAAATACTGTTTCTCTCTGTTTTTCCTGAGGCAATGTTGACAAACTGAATTGGTAAATTATAGAGGAAAGTTAACCACTCAAAGGTAACTTCAGTCTTTCATCCAGGAAGTGTTACGTGTATGTACACTGGGAAATAGCAATCAAAATATCTGTAACATTGCAACATACTTGAGTTTGCCAGAAGCAAGAAACAAGAATTATATTCCATAGATTGATTGGGTTTTGTGTCTCCTAATGACTGCAAATTTTTAAGTTTAGGTTAAGCCTTTGAGAAGGACTCTCAATGTACATAAATGGTGCAGAGATTCTTCCTCTTTGAGTTCCTGTTTTGTTAGTCTTTGATCCTTGCTTTGGGGAAATAACTCTCTTCTTTAGAAATAAATGGACATCCACTTGGGACATAGCCAGGTTAAGTTTACTCAAGAATCATATGTTCAGTACAAGAGGAGTCATTTGCTCATTTAGGTTCTCTGTTGAGTTTCTCTGGAAAAGCTATCCACGTAATTTCTAAGTTCTCCAATGTAAAAATCTCCATACTTGCAGATCCCAAGACTATGCACTTGTGAGATGATTTTAAATTATTTGGCACACATTTACATTTTGCCTGGCAGGAATTGAAAGGCCAATTATCTTGGCCTATTTTTCAAGTTGCAACAGTGGTCCTGAAATGGCAACCAGTAGCCTGATTTGCATAACCATACAGGACAGGTTTAAAGTCAACTTTCAGCATGAGCCTCCAACATTTGGTGTCAGATAGGAACTGTCTAATGCTTCTGTATGTCTAAGATGCTGTAAAATATTCAGTGATTCAAATTAACAACAAAAATAGTTTTTTAAATCATATAAATGCCTACTGCACTTTCTTGTTGCGTTTTACTTCCACAAAGGCAGTTGCTTCTGCCAGTTCTTCTCTCAAAGATTTGTAGAAACAAACAGAGAACTGTTGCTCGGTTCTTAAAGGGGTGCACATCAACATCACATCAGTCACATTTAGTTAAGCAAATTGGTCATCTATTTCCTGCTGTAGAACCCTTTTCCATTGTAATTACAAACTTGAAAGGAAATGGTTAGTGCAGCTCTAGGTGTTGAAAGGCCTAACTGAGACAAATTATGGTGCAAAGCACTGAATTCTTCCTCAGGCAGACACCATGGTGCATTGGTGATTTTCAAGCCCATTTTGATTGCCATCAGCACTTAGCACTCTTGAGCCAGATCAGACTGCAACACATTAGATACATGAACTTACCTCCGCACTATTTCCAACAATGTCTCTGCATTTTTCTTCACGTCAGTCAGAGTGACAGAAATAGTCCAACACCAGTTATGAGTTATGGACAACCTTTGTGCTCTGTATAATATAAGCAATTTCAAGGCTGCTCAACCACTTTTTTTACATCAATCCAGGTAGTTCTTCAGTGAGGTAAAGGCCAATAAACTAGGGATACAATTCCCAGGTAATTATAGCTTTTATCCAGTATCTGTACACTGGACAGCTTAATTGTAATCACCTGAAAAGCGCTATATAAATAAAATCTATTATTATTATTATTATGTGTAGTCTTTTCATTGACTGGATAGCACGCAACAAAAAGATTTTCACTGTACCTTGGTACACATGACAATAATAAACTTAACTAAACTAAATTAAACTAAGCTAAACTAAAGGGAAGATAGACACAAGATGCTGGAGTAACTTAGTGGGACTGGCAGCATCTCTGGAGAGAAGGAATGGATGATGTTTCGGGTCGACACCCTTCTTCGGACTGAGAGTCAGGGGAGAGGGAAACCAGAGATAGGGTGTTGCAGAGCTCTCGTTGTGGAGAGGAGGAGAAATTCTTCAAAGTAGGTATTTCTTGAGGAGACTTTGCAGTGGAGCATACGAAATATGTAGGAAGGAACTGCAGATGTTGGTTTACACCGAAAATAGACGCTAAAATGTTGGAATAACTCAGCGAGACAGGCAGCATCTTTGGAGAGAAGGAATGGGTGACGTTTCGGAACAAGACGCTTCTTCAGACTGAGAGTCAGGTGAGAAGGAAACTAGAGATAGGATGTTGCTCTAATTCATTGCCATCCTGTGGTTTTCAAAATATTTGAACTAAACTACAATATTTTTCCAATTTACTATATTTGGATAGTTTCATTTTGTTTATTCTAAATGTTTAATTGTTTTATCAATTTTTTAAACTTCTGAACAAGACCAATATTTGTTTGGTGTTACTAACTTGACCAAAGCATTCACATATAGATAAAAGCAAAAAAATGTCCTCATTTTGTAATTAAACTCATTATGATTTACAAATGTTATTTTAAAATAATGAGTGGTGATCAAAGTTCACCAGTATAGTAATGACACAAAACTTCCATGGAAATTTATTGCCTAAGAATAAATGTTAAGTTCTGTTTAATTCATACACAAAATATAATCTAGTTTACGACACCTGTGTGGTAACAATTTAAACAACGTTTTTTTAAAAGACTCTATTTGGAAAATCTTTTCCATGAACACAGACAACAGTAACTTTGTTCCTGTTAAGACTCAATGTCTGGAAATTAAACCCAGAAAAAGTCATGTTGGTGGACTCACAGCAGCGTGATAGGAGTCTTCAGAGAGGAATGTTTACTGTGTGCTGCATTGTATATGTTTCACTTTGAAATCTTGGCCATGGATAAAAGGGATCATCTGTTGATGTGATGTCAACTTTCTGATATGGACATCCAGCAGAGGGATGTGTTTGACCTAAGTATTTACCTTTAATGTGTCACTGTTCCAGCTAAGGATGGGAAACAATGCCTAACCATTCCTTCCACAGATGCTGGCTGATGTACTGAGTTACTCCAGCACTTTGTGTTTTACTCAAGATTCCATCAACTGCATTTCCTTGCATCTCCCTTTAATTAAATTGGAACATAGAATATAGCACAGTTTAGTCCACGAACAGGCTCTTTGGCCCATTATGTCTGTGCCTTCATCATCCACCTCCATCCCCACCAATCTGTGGAAAATAACTTGTTTCTCTTTTAACCTGACCCTGTATTTTGACATTTCCACCCTGGGAAACATACTCTGATAATCTTTCCTATCTACGTCTCATAATTTTCAATACCATATCAGGTGATTTCTCAGTTTCTGATGGTCCAGTTAAAAAATAATTCAAGTTTGCCTAGCCTCTCCTTATGACTAATAAACACCAATCCAGGCAAAATTCTGGTGAACCTCTTCTACAACCTCTCCAAAGGTTTGACATTCTTCCTCTTGTGTGGTGACCAGAACTGCACACAATGCCCCAAACGTTGTCTGACCTTTATAAACAGTAATTGCAACATGAACGATAGGTGTTAATGCCCTCATCCAGGGCATCATTCCCATATTAGGCCCCTTTGGGCAGGTCACAACCAACACCATCTTCTCTCCTCTCCCATCGGGCAAAAGATATAGAAGTGTGAAAACGCATACCTCCAGATTCCGGGACAATTTCTTCCTCACTGATATCAGTTAACTGAATCATCCTACGGCAACTAGAGAGCAATCCTGAGCTACTATCTACCTCATGGGTGACCCACAGACTTTCTTTGATTGGACTTTACCAGCTTTATCTTGCACTAAATGTTATTCCCTTATCATGTATCTGCACACTGTGAATGTCTCATTTGTAATCATGTATTGTCTTTCCGCTGACTGGTTACCACACAACAAAAGCTTTTCACTGTACCTCGGTACACGTGACAATAAACTAAAACGGAAACAGAATTGAACTGAACTGAACTACTGGATGAACTATGTTAAGGGATCTTTCTTGTCTTTTTGTACATAGATATAGAAGACAATGGCAGCGAGTAGTGACTGCAGCAAATGCACCAGCTGCTGCTCATTGGAGGTTTCCAATGCATGAGAAAGCAATGGGAGAGAAGTCCCACCCACATTGCATCCAAATATTTGGTAAGTGTGAGACAAGCTTGTGGTTAATTGTTTATACATTTTGCTTGTAGGTTTGTTAATGTGAACTATAATTATACTTAAATCTGTCATATGCATATGTCTATTACTTTTAAGGACAAAGTAAAGTAAAGTATCCTTTATTGTCATTCAGACCTTTCAGTCTGAACGAAATTTTGTTGCCTTGCAGTCATACATATAATAAAATAACAAAACACACAATAAACACAAATTTAACATCCACCACAGTGAGTTCACCAGGCACCTCCTCACTGTGATGGAATGCAAAAGTCTTTGTCTCTTCCCTCCTTGTTCTCCCTCTGCGCTGAGGCGATCCAGGATGCTTAATAAAACTAGAAAATGCATTGATGGCTGGACAATATAATAATCATTAACATTCTGCTCTTCTCATCATTCTTCTTGTCTTGTTATTCTACAACTGTTCCGTCACTTGGGATTGAGGATGACTTGGTACTACTTCAGTTTTGTGGGTTCTAAGCTGACTGAGGTCAGTGTGAGAAATGCAGATTATTTCACAGATGAGGCAGGAGATACCTAATGGGATGGACAGATGGGCATCTTGTGGATGGGTGCATTCCTGTGTTTTACACGGCATCTGTACACGGTTTGATAAGGTTTTCAATAGTTTCTCAAGGAGGCTTTAGAGATGGTCTATCTTTTTACCTCTGACCTTTGTCCAAACATTTGCTTATCAAAACCCCCTCCCCTGTATCCACTGATTATTTCCCAAACTTTTTCATGCCACTCCTCTCTCCCAGTTTTCTCTCCTCTCCATCCCTCAGCACAATTAGTCAGAAGATGGGTCCCAACCCGAAATCTCTCCTGTTCCTGTTGGTTGTGACCTGCTTTCTCAGTTTTTATTTTCATTAACGCTCGCACCTCCTCTCCATCAAACTTCTTCTTGGAGTACAGCTAATTTTCAGATTAAAAGGGAACTATTTAACCTATAGGACTACACTCCAGCATTAAATGTCTGAATTCAAGTTGCATTTATGCATGTGCCTGATCTATAAGCCACTGTTGTCTCATGACTACAGCATACGAAAGGATGGCTTTGCACTCTAGGTCTGTAAGCTAAAGGCCCTTTATCAACCTGCCAATCCTCCTCCCCACTAGGCCATGCTGCCCTCCAACAAAAACATTTCATTGCGAAGCTTTCAGAGTCACCTCTCAGCAAAGTGAGAAATTGACAATAAAATTCACCATAATCTTTAATGCACCCGCACTGTCTTTGATTAGCTGAGGAAAAAATGTTTGAAAATCAAGATCTGAAATGTTGCAAAAACCTCAAGGCTGATACTCCCATACAGACTACTTTCTCCTCATTTTATCTTGCTGTAAAATTTCTAATGACCACCAGGATTAATTATGAAGGGACAACTTTTGTCAGGATGAGTACAGTCTCAATGAAACATATTTTCATTGTTCTGTGTTTGCAAGCTCTGCTGGTGCCTGCTCATAATTCAACCCAGGAACTGCACTGACTTGACTGAGTCATTTAACATCATTTAATGGTTGTGGTGGAGGTGGCGGTGGCGGTGCTATCTGCAGTGTCTCTGAGTCCGCCAAAAGAAACATTTCCAGATATGGTTAAGAGATGAAGGATAAGATCAACCATGATCTAATTGAAATGTAGAATAGGCTCATATAGCTAAATGACATTTTCCTGTTTGAATGTTTGTGCTTTCCTGTAAGTTTCTTTATTTAAAAGTAAAATTTCAGTGTAGTTTCAACTGAAAATGCATTTTTCAAACAACAATTATTAGTCAGTCTTAAATTAACGTTTCACATGAAGCAACGGATGAGTCTTTATAGGTACACACTGTTGGCTATTTTTAACTACGTAATACAATAAAATAATAAGTTACAGTTATTGCTAGAGGGGAAACAAGCCAATGGGTTACATCTGTTTATTGCAGTGTTAAGGAAAACATCAGTTATATGGAATAATCATCTCCAGACTTTGTCTGATTATGGAGAGAGGCATTAATTTATCCATCATTTGAAAAATGAGGTAGAGTACATTTACCATTTACTATTAGGCACGTCTTTTCTACATTTTATGTTTTCTGTCAAATTTAACAATCTGAAAACACATTTGTAAAATAAAACTTGCTCGGTTCTATGTTTAAGCACGTATCAGTTCACCCTTTGCCACCGTCGGGACTTGAAAACCTAACCAGACTGAAGAAGGTATTCTGCAACATGTGGAACATTTCTGACTAGTCTTTGGCACAATATTACTAACAGACTCCCTTGTCTGTCAGCCAGCCGAAGTGGTGTGGAAGCAAGCAGAAATGCTTTATTGACTCGATGAAATGTACTGCAAAACCCTTATGCTACCTTTTACAAAACCATGGTCCTACTTGTTATTTTCTCAACGTTCTCCTGTCCATTCACACTCCAATTCATCAACAATACACAGAGTATCCTTGGCTTGTTTCTGATGTATGACCTTCGATTTATTTTGAAGAAGGATGTTGGGGGTTTGCGCAGAGGAATTTTAAATGTGACTACTTTTGGAGTGGCACATTAAACAGATGCATATTGTACACATTTGTGCACATCTTTAAAGCGTTTAATGATTATTGGTCAGGTTAGGGGTGAGGCCTATGCTCTACTGCCCCCTTCCCCCCTATATTTATCTCTGGATATCACAATAATACTTGATTATAACTACGTCGGTGATGGGAATTGAAGTGTACTTTCAAAACCAATGATTACCTAATTATAGGAGTAATTTACCTCAATTATTTTCAATAGCATATATATGAGAATATAATATGGAGAAATGTGACATTATCCACTTTAACTGGAAGAATAGAAATAACCGAGTATTTTTTAAATGGTGTGAAAATATTGGATACTGGTGTTAAGGGAGGTCTTGATGTACAAGAAAGACAAAATTAGCACGCAGGTACTGAGTAATTAAAAGGTAAATGGGATGTTCATCCTCATCGCATAGCAGATTAAATACAAAAGTAGGGAAGTTTAGTGTGACTTTCAATCCTAGAATACTGTGTTCATTCTTTAGTCTTATTTTAGGAAGGACTTCATAAAGTCATGGATATTTTAAAGTCACAGAAACAGGTCGAGATGGGTGATAGTCAAGTTAATATTCTGAATGGATGGTGTTCAGGTTTTTGATTGTAGTTGGAGCTGCACTTATACTGAAACATGCAGAGAATTCTAGCATACTTCTGACTTGTGACTTGTAGATGGTAGCATGATTTTGTGGTTTCTCAGTGTCTCGGCTGCCTGGGCTGTGACCTAATTTTGCCCCCACATTGTTTACCAGTTGAGGTTCTGTCAATGATAACCTGCTGGATGTTGATGCCGGAGGAATTGAGCAGTAGTAATGCCTTAGCTTACCAAGGGAATGTGGTTATGTTCTCTGCTGATGCGGATTTCACTGACGAGCTCTTGCACAGCACGGAAGTCACTAGCTTCATAAAGAAAGGCAGTTAGCAAAAAGCTCCAATTTCCTCCCACAACGCAAGGGCATGTGGGTTTGTAGGGTAACTAACTTCAGTAAATTGCCATTAATGTGTAGTGAGTGGATGCGAAAATGTGGGTAATCTAGAACTAGTGTAAATGGGTGATCGATGGTCGGCATGGACTTAATGGACAAAGGGCAATCGTTTTTTTTTGTTGAGGTAGTCGATGAGGGTAGTAACACACTTGATATGTTGTTCATGGACCTCCAGAGGCTTTTGATAAATTGCCACATTACAAATATATCAGCAGAATTGAAGCACCCAACATTAAAGGGACATTGATAGCAGGGAATACAATTTGGCTTTGTTTCAGACAGCAAAGAGTCATGGTAAGTGGTTGTTTTATGGACTAGAGGAAAGTAAATAATGATGCTGCTCCAGGAACAATGTTATTTGATCCATATTAATGAGCTAGACTTTGGGGTGCAAGCCACAATTTCTACATTTCTTGGTAGCAGCATTGTGAATTGTGAAGAGGTTATTGAGATATAAACTGGCTGATGGAATGAACAGACACATTGCAGAAGTAGTTTAATGCAAAGAAATGTAGCTGATGAATGAGGAGAAGCCATTTAGATTAAATGTTACTATTCTGAAAGGATGCAGGAATAGAGAATCTAGCATAGAATAAATAAATCATTGAAGATGCAGGGGTAATAGAGAAAATACTTCATAAAACATATACATTTCCAGGCTTTATAAATAGAGGTATAGAGCATAAAAGCAGCAAAAAAAGATAGCTACAAAATGCTGGAGTAACTCAGCAGGTCAGACAGCATCGTGGATAACATGGATATGTAAATACGCTCCTAAAGCTTACCCCCCCTAAATTTAGTTCAATAAAAACACTGACTCAAGCACTGGACCAACTAATCTTTATTTTTAGAACAAACACAAATTCCCCTATACGATACCTAACCACTGCAGGTTCGGTCCTTATCTCTGCCTGGCCAAGCCCTTCAGCCTCGTGCAAGCAGACTCTGCCCAAAAGGTCACGCAGTCCCAAGCACCCTTCCAGAAGATCGACACCGATGTAAATGGGGGCTACCTTTTATAGGTCCACGAACCTTGAGGGGCTTAACTACATAGAGGTGGTTCCCCTTACAATCCAATCATACATATCAATTACATCAATACATTATTGACAGTTCCCCAACCCAATTACAGAGAGTCTTAAACAATGTTTCTTTCAGAAGCTTCTGGAAGGAAGTCAGGTTAACTGAATAATGCAACATTTACCCTGGAACACAAAACAATTCTGCCAATTAACACTTTGGCCAATCAACAAACAGCAGGGTAACTGTCTTGCAATATTATTTACATTATTTACAATCCCTTTGCAGTAGTCCAATCAAACTCATGCATTTACAATACCTTGGAGTTCCTCTGCAAGATTCTCATACATACTAACAATTACAAAGATACTTGGACCTTCCTTATCTGAGGTATTGATCTGGGATCTAGACTTCCCAGCACCAGCTGGCAGCCTGTGGCTTCTTATACAGAAATGGCTAACAGGCCTTGTAAATGCATGAATCCTCTGCATTATTTTGGCTTTATTTTTACCAGGATTTACAGATAGACGATGTTTTGGGTCTGAGCCTTTATTATGAAGGGTTCTTCTGAAACGTCGCTTATCCAGGGATGCTGCCTGACCTGCTGAGTTACTCCAGCATCTCTAAATATGTTAGAATCTGGAATACACTGTTTACAGATATGGTGGATGCAGGTTCTATTGTGGGCTTCGAAAGTGAATTGGATGAAGAAATGGTTTAAAGGCTACAGACAAAGCACTGGGGGTAGAACTTGTGAGTTGCTCTGGTAATAAACCAGAATGGACAGAATGGGCTGAATGGCCATCTTCTGTGATTCTATGTAATAACACTTCCCTCACTTTAATGATGTTGTATTCATTTGCACGTAGCTTTGAGACTCATTCGCTAGGTCTTGCTATCAATTAAAATGGAAATCTATTCCTGATCCTCATTCACTTATCAGATGCTTAACTGAAGCAGTTTGATCACCAAGTTTAATATTGATATCCACAGAGGGATGTTCTCCGCCAAGAGGTTCCACTTAGTGGTGGAATATAATTCTGCAATTTGTTTTCACATTTTCTGATTCTAATGAAAAGTCTTTCATCTGAAGCATCAAATATGTCTCTGACTTCAAATGCTTTCTTTTCTGCTTTTACTTCCGATTTCCAGCATCTGCAGTTTAAAATCGTTAGTACTCTTTAGTTGTATTGAAGTAATTATAACAGGAACATGAAGTCGTTAGCATTTACCACATATGGTAATCAGTTTGGCACCATTTCCGGTACATTTGTTTGCTTTGGATAGACACAAAATGCTGGAGTAACTCAGCAGGACAGGCAGTATCTCTGGAGAGAAAGAATGGGTGACGTTTCGGGTCGAGACCTTTACCTTTCCATTATCTGCAGTTTTTCAGCTGAGAGCTGCTTTCTAACGTCTCAAAATCCAAGGTGCGAACATTGCTTTGACTTATGAATTCACAAAATATCTTCCCTGTCAGTCCTAAGAAAGTAGTAATGATGATACCACTTGCATAGGTAGGAGGATATCACAGCAACTCTAATATTTCTTTGGTATCTTATGTCCTGGGACAGGAAAGACCCATGAAACAGAAGCACATTTTGCTGCTGTGATGAGGAAGAATGGAACGACTCAGGATGTATAGAGTTTTGTGCCTGTTGCGTCTTGCTACTGTAAAAGAGATCACTCCATTTATGAGTAACTTTTAGTTTTGTTATCACAATCGGACCTTTTGTTAAAGTTAACTTCCTGAATCATGAAGAAATTACTTTAACATTGGGAAATATAATGAGTGCATGTACATGTGAAAATGCTTCACAGTGAAATAATGGAAATGCAGAATTTGCTTTTTTTCTTCCTGCCCTCACTGAATAATCCTGGAGAATGTTCATTATTATTGGTTTGAAAATTGACTTCCAACTTTATTTAAATGAATATTAAAAATATAATTTTAAAATGTTGTTTTAACCTTAAAATATCTCAACACTTCATAATAAAATACCACCTGGTTATTCATTCTCTCTCTCCCTCGACACACAGTGTACCTTGCTAAATGACTCAAATCTAAAAACATTCTTATAATAATCTTTTGCAGCTTCAGTGGTATTCCCTACTCTTGCTGTCAGGGTACACCTGACATCATGTTACCCCAGTTAGTATTACTTCTCATGAATCCTGCAGATATTTGATCTGCCAAAACCCGCCTGGTTTAAACTGGGTATCTTAAGGAAATATAAAGCCCACCTAATTTTAAGTTCTAACTCCCTTGAAATTTTATTTAGTCTTCTGCAAAATAACTTGATGTCAAAATGCGAGGTGTGATGTATATACAAATTGGTATTTGAATTAGGCAGACCAAGCCACATTCCTCCACTATTTGTTGTTTACACAGTTTAGTGTTTGTCTTCACTGAAAGAGTAAATATTTGAGAGTATTATCTTGCTGATTCCATGTAAAGTAGGATAGAAAATAAGTTGCCTCCTGTTGTGAATTGTGTACACAGAATCTTATGAGCCATTTTAAACCTAATGTCTATGGAGGAACTGCAGATGCTAGTTTAAACCGAAGACAGACAGAAAAAGCTGGAGTAACTCAGTGGGTCAGACAGCATATCTGGAGTAAAGGAATACAGTAGGTGACGTTTTGGGTCGAAACCCTTCTTCAGAATGAGAGTCAGGGGAAAGGGGATCGAGAGAGAAAGACGGTACTTGGGACAAATGAAAGGAAGATATGCAGAAAGCAAGGATAATCAAGGAAATGTGGAGCCCACAATGGTTCATTGTTAGCTGGTGGATAGGTGATAATGAGTTAATACAGACAATGGAACTCAACAAGGCAACAGTAAAACCCATACGATGACTAGGCTGGGGAGGAATGGAGAGAGAGAGGGGATGCAAGATAAACCAACTGTTTATCTGTTGACATAATTTCACCTTTATCCTCAAAACCAGGAGGACTTTGCACTGATAGAATATAGGACAGTAAACCACAAGAACAGGCCTTTTGGCCCACAATGTCTGTGCCAAACAGGATGCCAAGACCATCTCTTATCTACCTGCATGTAATCTATATGCCTCCATTTCCTGCATGTCTATATGCCTATCCAAAAGTCTCTTAAATGCTACTATCACATCTACCTCAACCACCACCCCCAGGAGCATGATGCAGGCACTCATCATTCTCAGTGTAAAACAAATTTCTAGATTATGAAAGGAATGTAACGTTTTTCTATTTTATATGTGACACTTAAAATTACGTGATTTCCATCTGTATCTGACCCTTTTATGAATGTAGATTTTCAGTCAATATACAATCATCTTAGTCCCCATTAAGTTGAAAAGTGACAGTGTACTACATCTAGTTCTGGAATGCATGAGGACTGAATTGTATGAAAATCTGTCCTAGTGGATATTTTGCAGTAGCCAGAATTTCTATTGATATGCCCATCTTTTACATTTACATTTTGGTTTTGGATTTTTTTTTAAATGTTGAAACAGAGAAACATAGAAAACAGGTGTAGGACATTTGGCCCTTCGAGCCAGCAACACCATTCCATATGATCATGGCTAATCATCCAAAATCAGTAGCCCATTCCTGCTTTTCTCCCATCCCAGGGCTTGATTCCTTTAGCCCTAAGAGGGAAAAGTGGATGCTCTCACCTGCATCCCAATGACATTGGATGTTACTTATCTGTAAAAAAACAGAAAATGTTGGAAATTTGAAACAAATGTTAAAAATAGGTAGCAAACCAAATAAATGATTATGTTATAGAGCCTTCAAAGGAACCCGCAGGGCTAAATTACATAACTTCTGATATAAATGTATACAATATATTTTTATTTATTCACAGGATATGGATGTCACTGTCATTGCCAGTATTTATTGTCCATCTCTAATTGCTCCTTAAATGAGGAAGCAATTGTTGGTCTGGTGTCACAAATAGGCCAGTCTGGTAGAAATGTAGATTGCCTTCCCTAAAGGACATTAGTGAAGCTAATGGATTTTTAAAGACCGTCCATTGTTACTCTTACTGAGACTAGCTTTGTTGTTTAAATCCCAAATTAATTTAATTATTTGAATTTGTATGTTTGAAATGCCGTGGTGGTATTTGAAATCATGCCACTGCATCAATGTTGCTGAACTCTGCTCCTGTTCCTGTAAAATAACCACTTGATGTCATATCTGTAATACATTACCATGGCCAAACCTATTCACACCTTTGTTGCTTGTTTATTGTAGTGCTTAAGTCCAACAGTCACTTAACTGTATATCAAATGGCTTATTATCTTAATGTGTAGGAAGGAAGTGCAGATGCTGATTTAAACCGAAGATAGACACAAAATGCTAGAGTAACTCAGCGGATCAAACAGCATCTCTGGAGAAAAGGTATAGGTGATGTTTTGGGTCGAGATTCTTCTTCAGACTGAGAGTCTATGATTGGCTTATTATCTTAACCCTGACTAACTGTGCTATTTAATGCAACCTCTCAATGTTTGAAGCAATGGTGCAGAACCATTATGTAGGAAGTACCGGATTACACATTTGTCTCATCCGCAGGCCACTAATGACAGTCAGTGTGGACTCTATTGGAGAATCAGCCAATTTATGTGCTTGTGGACACAAATTTAAGATGTTTTATTATTTTAAACCCTGCAAAACCAAATATTAATATCTTAGTCATATAAAAATTCTAAAGCTAGAGTTTATTAATAGGCTTAATTCTATTTGGATTGATGTCAAGAAAAACTAAGACTATAATGGTTTAAAATACAGGGATGGATCATTGGTATTTATGTGTCTGTCAACAGAAATCGCTTGATCATTTTTAAAACTCTTGTAAGATGTTAAAGTTCATGTTTTTGATCCAACAAGAACCAGTTCTTTACCCTACGATAAGCTGTGTTTATCCATATATATATTCTGTACTAAATAATCATACAGCTCTTCATTTGAGATAGGTCTAACCTCTTTACATGGATATCTTTTCCATTTATTTCTGATTTAAAGTGAAAAAAATTAACATTTTCCTGTCTATCTATCTATATCTATATATATATATATATATATATATATATATATATATATATATATATATATAATTATTATTTATATCTATCAAACGAAAATATTATTTCTGTAATCTCTTATGAGCAGATTCTGTATATAAATTGATTAATGTTCAACAATTTCCAGTTAAGAAAAAAAATTTAAACTTTATATCCATTCACTGTAAAAGCTTACATTTTTTCCACATGACTGTGTAGAATGATCTAGTTTCTTACAAGAGTATATTTTCTCCGTTACCATTACGATATCATCCATCATCCCCTCACATCCATACTTTGAAATTGATTTATTCCAGATCATTTCAATCACGATTCTATGCAAAAATTTAAACTGTTTATTGGATATGAAAAGAGATATCATAACAGCACCTGGACCCATATAATGCACTCATTACAATGTTATATTACCTACACTGGAAACAGAGGCATTGTTCTTTGTCTTTGAATTTTATTGCATGAACAATATCTCAGTTGAGTTCAGTGAATGATTAGAAAAGAGGAAAAAAATGTATTTCCTTAAATTATCGGTTAGCGTAACAATCATAATTTTAATACAGGTATAAAGAGTAGGAATTTTTACTTCTCTTCAGATGTTTCAAATGCATGGGTACAAAGTGAGAGAACTGTCATCACCTGTAGAGATATCTAGAGCTAATGTGGCTTTATAGCTGGCAACCTGTCAATAATTGCAGGTACACAAAAATGCTGGAGAAACTCAGCGGGTGCAGCAGCATCTATGGAGCGAAGGAAATAGGCAACGTTTCGGGCCGAAACCCTTCTTCAGTCAATAATTGCAGACAGGAGAAAAGAGAATTCATCTTGTTTTCCTTTTGCTGAAACTTTTGGGTGCCTTACTTATCGTGGTGTCCCTGGGTTTTACTAGTGATATGACTTCAATTGTATAACATGAGGATTAATAAAATTATTTTTTCTGGAAATCATATTAAAGATTATTTTATGGAATGAAGAACGACAATGACCATTCCCATCATTCCAGAAATTCAATGAAGTCACCCTTGTGCACCTGACACTATTTCCACATCATGTCCAAACCTCAGGTGAAGGCAGATGAATTCCCCATCATTCTTTCAGGTTCCAATAACCTTCAAAATGCCCGTGCTTTAGCCTGACTGATCTTTCAGAACACACCAACTCCATCAGCTAACCCCATCATCTCCAGCCTCATCACACTCACTGTTGTCTGTAATAGCCCAGGTAATAAAATTAATGGTGGTCATTATTTTCACATCTGAAGCTGTATGAGGAGGTGAGATGACTGCAGCTACTCATGCACAAGTTATACCGCGAAACTTGGCTCATGTCTGGATATGAATCATATCAATCATAAAATGGGAGAAAAGGAAAGCTACCTGTAAAGATGGATCTCATGTTTTACTCCTGCTCAACAAAACTGGTGTATAAATAACATAAAATTTCACATAACATTTATTTTGCTGCCTGTGTGTGGATGTTGAATGTTTATTCTAAACATTTTCAAGCAGTGGGTGTAATTATGTTCATTAGAAGCAACTTATTTTATGCAATACCACGAATTAGATCATTCTTGGCGAATGAACTTTAAGCAAAATACAGCTGACACTGGAAATTTGAAAGGCAACAGATAACACATGTAATACTCCATAGGTCAGGCTGCAATTATGGGCAGAGAGACAAAGCTCATGCAAGTCAATGAGCCTGAAAGTTCAAATCCGTTTTTCATCTGTTTTGCGGTTTTGTTAAGTGTCTAGTTTTGCTTCCGTAACATTTAGGGCAGCACATTGTTTGGTACCTATAATTTTGTATTGGCACTGATTATGATATCAGGTAAAATAGCTGAACTCAACTAATTTATTAATACCATTTCAATCCTTTTTGAAAAAATGTATCCATTGATTAATTACATAGCCATTTAAGTGACGTATCATCAAAGGTAAGTGTTTCTATCCACAATGAAATTCTATTAAAAATGCAATTAGCTATTGGCACCATGAATTCCATGGGGAAAGGATGTGGATTGTGGAGAGTTAGAGAAGGGTTAATATTCTGATATTTTGAAACATGTTTGCATCAGGAAGGAGAATAGGTTAAAGATGTTGGCATGTTTTAAGGTAGACATATCCCCAGGGACTGATAGGATCTATTCCAGGATACCAAAGGAAGATGGAAAGGAGATTGCTGGGGCTCTGATGTAGACTTTTGTATCTTTGATAGCTTTGGTTGATGAACCAGAAGACGGCAGATTAGCAAATGTCGTTCCCTGATTCAAAAGGGGCAAATGGGACAAACCAGGAAATTACAGGTCTGTGGACCTTACCTCATTATTAGGGAAATTATTGCAAAAATTCCAAGTCAGGTCGTCAATCCAAATTTATTGCATGTACAGTGAAAATCTTGCTTGCAGCAGCATCACCGGCACATAAACATCGCACAATTTTTTTAAAATGTATGAGTTAGATATAAATTACACATGAATTTAGTACAAATGGATTGTGCAAAAAATCAAGACATTAGTGCAGAAATACATAATTAGAAAACAAGACCATGCTAATGCAAGAGGTGGTCCATGGTGTTGCCAAGGAAGGATTACGATTTTGCAGGTCAGTTCAAGAACCTGACAGGTTTTAGGAAACTAGCTGTTTTGTACCTGATAGTGTGCGACTTCAGACTTCTGTATCTCCCGCACAATGATAGCAGCGAGAAGAGGGCATGACCCAGTTAGTGAGATCCTTGATGATAAATGCTGTCTTCTTGAACCAGTGCCTCTTGCAAATGTTTTTGATGGTGGGGAGGATCTGTGCCAGTAATGGACTGGGTGAGTCCACGATTCTCTGCAACCTCGTGCATTCCTGTGCATTGGAATTGTTAAACTAGGTCAGGATGCAATCAGCCAGGAAACTTTCTACAATGCATCTGTAGATATTTGTTATGCCGTCGACATGCTGAATCTATTTGAACTTCTAAGGAAGTAGAGTTGTTAGCACCTCTTCCTGTGATTCCACCTAGTGCGAGGCTCAGGACAGGTCATCCAAGATGTTAATGTCAAGGAATTTGAAGCTGCAAGCCCTTTCCTCCACCAACCCACCAATGAAAACTCACATGTAACCTCCTGACTTATCCTTTCTGATCAACAATTAGATCCTTGGTTTTGTTTATGTTAAGCAAGGGATTGGTGTTATGGCACCACTCAGCCAGGTGGTCTATCTCCTGGGTTTCGTCCAACAGTAGGGTGAATTTATAGATGGCGTTGGAGCTGTACTTGGCACAGAGTCACAGGTAAAGTGAGCAGAGTAAGGGGGCTAAGCATCCTGGGTTCATGGTAAGTGAGGAGGAGTTGTAATTGATCCACACTGATTGAGGTAGGACGATGAGGAAGTCAAGCTCCCAGTTGCAAAGGGAGGTCCGGGGGCCTAGGTCTTGGAGCTTGGAGATGTTTGGATGGGATGATTGTGTTGAATGATGAGCTGTAGTCAATGAACAACAGCCTGACATATGTGAATAGGATATATCTGGGAGGGGAGGGACTGACTAGAAAGAGTCAGCAAAGTTTTGTGCACTGGAAAACTTGTATTAAAATTCTGATTATTTTGTGAGGAAATAAGTAAGGAAATTGTTGAAGGAAAAGTGATAATCATGGATTTTAGCAAGACTTTTGACAAGTTCCTGCATGGTAGGCTGGTCCAGAAGGTTACAAAATGTGGGATCTGTGTTACTAAAATTAATCCAAAATTTGCTTGGTGATAGGTGGCACAAGGTAGTGGTACATGTTTTTTTTAACTGGATGTCTGTAAGCATTAGTAATCTTGTTTGTAGCATACACAAATGACACGGAGGAGGATGTAGGTGGTCTGATTAATAGGTTTGCCGATGACATGAAGTTTGTGGAAGGCATAGATAGCAAAGAAGGTTGTCTGAAGATTCGGAGAGACATAAATCAGCTGGAATAGTGGGGCAGGACAGTAGCAGATGGAATTTAATCCGGACAAGTGTGAGGTAATGCACTTTGCAACTCAAATACTGCCAGGACATACCTAGTAAATGGCAAGGATGTTAAGGGGCTGTCCCACTTGGGTGACCTAATTGGCGAGTTTAGAAGAGTTTGAAAAAATGTAATGTTGAAGACCCCCTTCGACTATGTAGAAGACCTCCTTCCACCGCCTTTGACTGTTGAAGATCAGCTTCGATTAGCTACGACTAGTTACGACTAACTTCGGGAAAATTGGACACAAAATAGTGGAGAGTGAAGACGACCTCCTTCGATCTCCTTCGACCTCCCTTCGACTATGATGAAGACTATCTACGACTACCTTCGACTACCCTCGATTACCTACGACTAACATGTCGACCTACTATGACCTACTACGACCAACTACTACTAAACCTACGAGTAAAAAAAGTATTGATTTTGTCCATGGCGACCTTTTTTTACTCGCGGGCATTTTTTAACATATTGAAAAAAACGCCGCGACCTAGCTGAGGCCTCAAGTACGCGGAGACCACTCTCGAGCATGAAGGAGAGTTAAGAAGACCTCCTACGACCTCGTGTCGACCATGCTGCGAGTATGAGTCGAGGGCAAACTCGCCAGAATTCGCGGATTAGGTCGCCCAAGTGCGACAGGCCCTTAAGGATTGTTGATGCACAGAGACACCATGTAATACAAGTTCACAGTTCACTGACAAAGGCAACACAGGTGGATAGGGTTGTGAAGTGGCATTCGGCATGCTTGCGTTTATAGACCAAGGTATTACGTATACGAATTGCAAGGTCATGTTGCATCTGTACAACACGTTAGATAAGCTGTACTTGAAGTGTTGTGTACACTTCTGGTCACCACTCTGCAGGAGGGATTTGGTAGCATTGGAAAAAGTACAGAGGAGAATCACCAGAATGTTGCTTGGAATGTGGGGCTTTAGACAATAGACAATAGACAATAGGTGCAGGAGTAGGCCATTCGGCCCTTCGAGCCAGCACCGCCATTCATGTGATCATGGCTGATTATCCACAATCAGTACCCCGTTCCTGCCTTCTCCCCATATCCCCTGACTCCGCTATTTTTAAGAGCCCTATCTAGCTCTCTCTTGAAAGCATCCAGAGAACCTGCCTCCACCGCCCTCTGAGGCAGAGAATTCCACAAACTCACCACTCTCTGTGAGAAAAAGTGTTTCCTCGTCTCCGTTCTAAATGGCTTACTCCTTATTCTTAAACTGTGGCCCCTGGTTCTGGACTCCCCAAACATCGGGAACATGTTTCCTGCCTCTAGCGTGTCCAAACCCTTAACAATCTTATATGTTTCAGTGAGATCCCCCATCCTTCTAAACTCCAGAGTGTACAAGCCCAGCTGCACCTTTCTCTCAGCATATGACAGTCCCGCCATTCCGGGAATTAACCTTGTAAACCCACGCTGCACTCCCTCAATAGCAAGAATGTCCTTCCTCAAATTAGGGGACCAAAACTGCACACAATACTCCAGGTGTGGTCTCACTAGGGCTCCGTACAACTGCAGAAGGACCTCTTTGCTCCTATATTTGATTCCTCTTGTTATAAAGGCCAACATGCCATTCGCTTTCTTCACTGCCTGCTGTACCTGCATGCTTACTTTCATAGAGTGATGTACAAGGACCCCCAGATCCCATTGTACTTCCCCTTTTCCCAACTTGACGCCATTTAGATAGTAATCTGCCTTCCCGTTTTTGCTACCAAAGTGGATAACCTCACATTTATCCACATTAAACTTCATCTGCCATGCATCTGTCCACTCCCCCAACCTGTCCAAGTCACCCTGCATTCTCATAGCATCCTAGCTTAGTCAGAAGGAAAGATTGGATATGACGGATTTATTCACACTGGAACGTAGCAGGCCGAGGAGCAACCTTATTGAGGTTTATAAGATTTTGAGGGGCATAGATGTGATAGATAGTCCGTTTTTTTTTGCAGGGTGGGGGAAACTAAAAGGGCATAGGTTTAAGGTGAGAGGGAAACATTTTAAGATCTAAGGGGCAATTTTTTCACACAGGGTGTGGTATATGAAACCAGAGGATGTGGTAGAGGCAGATACAATTACAAAATTTAAAAAAACATTTGAGCAGGTACTTGGGTAGAAAGGAGTAGAGGGAAGGTACACAAAAATGCTGGAGAAACTCAGCGGGTGCTCCAGGAGTAGAGGGATATGGGTCTAGTGCAATGACCATTTGCTACATCAAGCTCTTTAAAATTGCTATCAAAAAGTCGTTAAAATACCACATTTGAAATTGTTGACACGGGCTTTGTTTTGTGGAGTTTGATTCGGAATAAGCTGAAAATTTGCTCTTTTTGTGTCTTTCTCCAGATAAATAAGAACGCCACATTCATCTCACCAGCAGTTGTAACAGGTCATGAGCTTGATGAATATGATATTCTTGCTGTAACTACAGTGAAAAACCTCTGATCCAGGAACCATATAAAACAGATGCAGCAGTAACTGGAGCTGCAGTAATCGTTCCAACTACCTCAGTGGTAAATGGTTCTGGATATAGAATTGAAAATGAAATAAAATATATATTAATATGTTCTTAGGCCAATTCCTGTCCGATATTCTCTGACCTAAAAAGTAATCATCCCATTCGTTTAAATACCTTGATATCAGAAAATGAATTCGTAAATCTAAATTTTCAGAATGGTCCTGGGGAGGGGAAAATGAAAGTTCAGGATGGTCTATAATGCAGGAGTAAAAATTTAATAAATCCATGAGAAACAGATGCTGCCTCTACCTCCTGTAGCTCAAAATGTGCTTGAACAGCATGAACATGCCCTTTGGTCTTCATGGATTAGCCACCCGCGTCTTTCTGTTTTAAATTGCAGTTTTGATCCCAACCCAGGATGCTAAGATTTGAACCTGGATTCACAGCAGTATACGGATCTTTCAAACCTTTATGCTTAGAAAATCCCCAGCAAATATTTGCACACTCCCTGGTCCTTCTAAGAATATTGACAAATTCCCAGGTGCCACTGAAGGTATTACTGAATTTCCAGATACTTTCACCACCCCCGCCTCAGCCCACTCCACAAACGTCTGCAAGACAGTCTCCATATGATCGCTGTAGCAAAGATGCTTACGCATATACAGGAACAAAAAGGATGGGATTGGATTTCCTTTTGGTTTCTGTGCAGGAATGCATGTAATCATGATGTAAAGCAAATATAAGTTGCAGCAGCCCCAGGAAGCTCAGAATCTGGAGCATTATGTAAGTGATATTCTGTGCCTGAATTCCTACAATCTTTTTTGCCCACTATTGATCTGTATCTAAATGCATGTTGGCTTCGTATATTTACTTTTTCTTAAATATTATGTCCGAGGGAATTTGGCTTCACTTATGGTTGGTTTGGAAACTGCAGACTTGTGCTGATTATTTCCAGCTAGGTTTGCAGTAAAAAAGATTAGTTTTCTACCTCTTCCTTATTGTTCAGTCATATTCTCATATTTCTTTACAATGCAGTAGAATGCAATTTGGCCCATTGAGTCTATGTCATCTCTCAGTGCATACCCATCAGAACTATTGTCCACTTAATTCCCTGTAACGTATTCTCTTTCACATATCCGGTCAAGTCAGATACTTTGCAGGTGAAAGGTGGAACCAGATGAGTGGGGAAGGATGTTCCTCCATTTTAGCCCGTGAGCATTGTTACACCACTCTTGGAGGCTTTGCCATCAGTTGCAATGAGCCGAACATTCTGGGATTGTCTTCTTCAATCTTTCCACCTTGCATATCTCTTTCCTTGAACATTCTCTGAGAAAATTACCCATTATATAAGTATGAGCATCCTTGTTTTCTGTGACACCTGGCATTTTGTGATGTCAAACATGCTAGATGATTTCCTTTAGTTACTGATATCCTTAAGCTATTCTCTGAGGCACAGCCCCACTGTAAAAGATAGTGAACCATGATGATGGTTGCGTGTTGTTGGATTGGTGGATACAAATGAAAATGATGTGAGACACAAGATTGCAGACAGCAAGAGTCTACTTAAGACCTATCAGCCAAACCACATGTAACCTCGTTGTCCTGAGCACAATTATACATGTTCATATTCAAAACAACTTTACTAGTAAAGGAGTGATAAAAATAGAGACCATATATGAATATCCAATGGGTAGTACCCATCTCATGCATGAGTCAAGCCACTGGATACTATTTCCATAAGATGGTTGGTGCAATATTGCCTTAGGCATTCTCATCCTGTTGGATTGGATGCTCTTGCACATATTTTATGCTTGTAAATTGGGCCCAGTGTCATTGAACGGACGGGCCACTGTGCTAATGGAAACAGGCCCTTTGGTCCAACTTGCCCATGCCGACCAACATGCCCCATCTACACTAGTCCCACCTGCCTGCGTTTGACCCGTATCCTTCTAAACCTATCCTTTACATGTACCTGTCCAAATGTATTTTAAATGTTGTAATAGTTCCTACCTCAACTACCTCCACTGGTAGCTCATTCCATAAACCCACCATCCTTTGTGTAAAAAACTTGCCCCTCAGATTCCTATTAAATCTTTTTCCCCCTCATCTTAAACCTATGGTTCCTCTGGTTCTTAATTTGTATTCCACCATCTTTTTCAGGATGTAGGTACCTTGCCCTTCATTGTTCCTGAGCAGAGTAGTTTAGTTTAGTTTAGTTTAGAGATACAGTGCGGAAACAGGCCCTTCGGCCCACCGGGTTCACGCCGACCAGCGACCCCCACATATTAATACTATCCCTACCCACTAGGGACAATTGTTACAATTACCAAGCCAATTAACCTACAAACGTTTGGAGTGTGGGAGGAAACCAAAGATCTCGGAGAAAACCCACGCAGGTCACAGGGAGAACGTGCAAACTCCGTACAGACAGCACCCATAGTCGGGATCGAACCCGGGTCTCCGGCGCTGCATTCGCTGTAAGGCATCAACTCTACCGCTGCGCCACCGAGAACATTTTAAACATGAATCATATTGCTGGTGGTCTGTAATCAGCTTCCTGGACAAACTGGGTAAGGATGGCAGGTTTCCTCCATTGATGGAACCAAAGAGGTTTTCATGACATTCCAAGTTTTGTGGTCATCATTACAAATTTGTATTTGTTTTCATTCCTGATTGGTCCCTGAATTTAAGTTCTACAACTGCCTTGGTAGGATTTGAACTTGGGTCTCTACATTGGAAGATAGACACAAAATGCTAGAGTAACTCAGCAACAATTTCTGGAGAGAAGGAATGGGTGACATTTCGGGTCGAGATCCTTCTGACCCGAAACATCACCTATTTCTTTTCTCCAAAGATGCTGTCTATCCTGCTGAGTTACTCCAGCATTTTGTATCTATCTTTGGTGTAAACCTGCATCTGCAGTTCCTTCCTACACATTTTCTCTACATTGATAGTCCATTCTGTATAAGTGATCGCTGCGTGCCTTGAAACATTATGTGTTATTTATCAGAAACTCCCACATGGTTTGTGATTCACATTTTCTTTAAGTTTTGCAACTTTAAACCACTTTACATATTCCCATATAAGGTAATGAACTTTGCACGAGATTTAGGCCACAGGTTGCCATATGCAAACTGGGCTCACCAATGGGAGCAATTTCCTCACAGGAAATTCCTCCCTAATGTGCTACTAAATCAAAAGACAGAAAGAAAAGAAATTTGATTTCATGGGAACTCTGTGATGATTCCTATAAAATATTGGGCCACTGAATTCGAAATGCAATTAACATCTGGGACTACATATCATAATCAGTGCTCCAAATCTTGATTGTGAATATTAACTTCTTATGTAAAAGTAAAAATATTATTAAAGTTGTGTTAGTTATCTTGGAATAAAAATGAGCATGCTTTTCAATGCCTATATGATATATTAATTTTATTGAAATGCTACCAATATTATGCTGGTGGCTTATTTATTCAATGGTCATGTTTTGACATCATACTTTCCTATACTTTATCTTCCTGAGATGCTTAAAAGCACAAAAAAGCATCCATTACTATGTAATGAGTGTGTTTAACCCAGACAGACTGATGGCTAAATTATGAATCTCTTAATAACTGAGGCATTTATTTGTATACGTAAACGTACGTCACAGACATAAATTGTTTAACATTGTTTACCGAGCGATTAGGCGCATGTTCTACCACGGCTCAGGACTAATCATGGCCAAAAGCACAAATTAAAAGGTTATCAAACATGGAAATCTGTGCAGCAACAGATTATAGTTTGTGAAGGAAAGCTGCATCCTTCAGAATGAGGAAGGTCAATGCTGCTCCCCCTATTTATCTGCAGATCATGGGAATTGGAAATTTATTTCCTGCGTTACTAAATCTATCTATAGATTTTGTGGTGGGTGGATGTTAGTAAAATCTACTTCCTACCAGCGAACACAAATAGGTGTCTAGAGATGGCCTCTACATACTTCCATCACACAAATTTACCAAATAAGCTTGTGCTTTATTCTAATATTACTACATATTAATTTTACAGGACTTCAAATGCTTCCACCAATCATTTCATTGCAACACAATTAGGTTTTCTGAAAATCAAATTAAGTGAATTAAAATGATTGGTTGGCATGCTTTTCTGAATTGCTGCCAAGACTCATTAAGAAATAAAAGCGTTGTTCCAGATATTCGGCTGAGTAGCTTTTTTGTTTATGAGCAGGTGACTGAGTTAATCCCAATTTCCATTGTCACTTCCCAGTATTCACAATGGGACTTTGAATTGCATGCACCCATGAAAAAATGCTTGAAAATTGATCCATTTTCTTTAACTGAAGAATGGTGAATCTTCAGAATTCTCTATGCGAGAGAGATGTGGCAACACAAACACTGAGTATATTTGAGAAAAAGATGGATAGATTTTGGGATATTAAAGGAATCAAGGATATGGGGTTAGTGTAGGAAAGTGACACTATGTGAAAGATCAGTTGCAATTTTATTGCATGATGGAGCAGGTGTGAGGGCATAAATGGCTTCTATTACTTCTATTCTCAGGCGCTGGCTGTGGCTGGCAGCATTTGTCACACCAATCTATCAGAGCCTCACATGGAGTATAATGGCAGAGCCCCATTTTAGCTGGGAAGCCACAACACTACACAATGGGATCTATCTTTCTGGCCCAATGACAGGCAAATCTGGCATAGTATTCAGGAGCCCCTTCATTTCAATAGGGATTTTGGCCTAGAGCTTAGGAGGAAATAAGTAAATCAAGGTACTAAGTTGTTTTCCTATTCTTAGTGTTGTAATGTGTTTTTAATTCATTTTATATTTTTAAAAAATGATTTTGAATAATTGTAATTTTTTAAAAAAGTTTGAATATAAAAGGCATTTAAAAACTGTAACCCAAAAAGTCTTGCAGACTTTGACAGGAAACAAAACCCCTGCCCCTAATTCTTTACTGGTCACTGAGTCCTTGGTATGGCATGCATGGCTTCAGACCAGGTGAATGCATGGCCAGGAATTCCAGTAGCTAGAGGCAGGCAGGTGTATGTAGTGCGATCTGGACCAACAAGACCCTTTCCAACCCCGACCTCCTCGTTGTTTCTCTTTTGACGCCGGTGTGATTTTTGTTGGATCAAAGTGAGGAACCTCAGCACTGATGAATATAAAATATTCACCACTTGGTGTAGGGCTTCCATTGGTAAATGTACTACTACTCCACCTTGAGAACACTTCCTCCTATGACCAGTGTTTCCGTTTCACACTTAGAACTTCAGCCTTATTTTCTACCTCTACTGGAATTTCAAAATTGCCAAAAATAATTTGCCCCTTCTTTTTCTGATGAGATAGAGGCAATTATAGCCTAATATGGACACAGTTGTAGGAAGAATTATATTGGTTGAGGTTCTCCAGATGAGATTTTAATTCAGTTCCTGTTGGTTGCCAGGGTATTCATCCTGACTGATGATATTGGATGGCAATTAGCATGAATATATTATTAGTGAAAATTCATCAAAAATTGCATCTGCAGGGAAGAGTTTTGTGATATTAAATCTGTTTTGTAGATATTAGGGTGTAAAGGGTATGGAGATGGTACAGGAAAGTGATGCGTTGGTAAAAGGATCTTATTGAATGACAAGGCAGGCATAATGTGCCGAATCACTGTTGCTTCTACTTCTTATGACCTGGAATTTGGGATCATTGAGGCCAAATAATGGTGTTTGATGATCTTATTAAAGCTCCTGACAAGGATCTAACCGTAAGACTTTACTTTTAACAATACCTGCTGCTGCCGACGATCACTCATAGAAAATGTCTGGCATCCAGTAGCTGTGACATCTCATAGCATATTGGAAAGCAATGAACATATTTTCTTTAATTTACTGTTTAAGCAATATACAGCGTTCATTAAAGATGAGATCATATAATTGAATAAGATAAAATAACAAAACAATAAAATCAATATATTTTGAAATGTTCATTTGAAACTCAAATCTACATATGTATAATCACTGTTTCTTGAGCTAAATAGCTTGCCAAATTGCAATTATATTTCAAATTCATTAAAAACCTAATTCGGCACACTTGTAATAGGAATGTAAGACTTCCAAGGTATCTTGTAATGGAGCGTTCATGAATTAACATCAGTTTGCAATTCTCCTATGATTCTCTTAGAGAAGACTGCAAATAGTGTAGTCTGCAAAAGAAAACAGAATCACTGACAATGACCTCAGGATATTCATGATAAACATGTAAGTAGAGATTCTAAAATTCACCACTTATTAATGGTAAATTCTGATAGTTTATAGTTCTTTTTTTGTCGGGATTTTTACATCTTTAATCTGAATGAAAAGAAGCTTCATCAGGAAGTTGCAACGTACGTTAGAAAACTTGCAGTTATGTAGAGTGACCTTGGTGTCTTTGGCTGTACTTAGCTGGTTGATGTTACAAATTCCACCACTATCAAGTACCAAACTTCAAAGTAGAATTTCCTGCACATGTTCACTTCCTCCCTGAACTTAGACTTTTGGAATGTGGAACATGATGCAGCACAACAGACAGTTTCATTTACTGCCCACTGAAAGATCCTAATAGAACAGAAAAATAAAATCACCTTTAAAGAACACGATATCAACTCTGTGTACGCACTCTGGTTTCACAATTCCCAACTGTACAAATCATTTCTCTCACACCTTCTGTCTTTTTTATTTCTGGCCTTTGTCCAACTATCTGCCTTTCAACACCCCCCTCCCCTCTCCCGTATCCACCTAATCTTGGTCCTGCCCCTCCATTTTTCCAGCTTTCTCCACCCCCCCCCCCTCCCCCTCTTCCCAACCCTCTTCCACCATTCCATTTAGTCATCTTAGATAAGCCTAGTAATCATTTTGAAGTTAAAAGCAATATCGGAAAAACTGAACTGGGCACTTCTTTGAATCATTTATATTATTATCTCTGACGTTTTCCCAAGGTTGGATTTGTATCTAATGATGATGCCAGTTGTGCATCACACATTTCCTCCCATACCAACATAACTTGCAGCTTTATGGTGAATGCTATGGCCACCATTAAACATTCCTAGTACAACAAAGGGTGTGCTGTGCTACCTCATTGCATTTGTGACTATTTAAAGCTGTGCTCTCAACACCTCCCAGAGTATGTGGTGTGCAGTCAATCTAACCAAGGGTGTTTTTTGAAAATCATTTGGTTGCTAATGGATGCCTCAGTGATGACATCATTGGCAGCTTCCATTATTCAAGATGTCTTTATGCAGGTGAATAGTCAATAAGTGTGGTTGGGGACATTGAGAAACGTTGAGAAGCCTTGGGAGGACCTTTGTTCATACTCTCTTAAAGAGCGTGGATTACAAAACATGGGGGGGGGGGAGGGATTGTCCCCCACTTCTCAAAGCATGGGGGGGGGGGCTTAGGGGGCGGGGGGGGCCATGTCCCCCAAGGATTTCCGCCCATGGAAATCAGGTCTCTTCATGGAGGTCAAGGCCAATTTGATTCTCAACTTTTTTGCTGCAGGATAATTTCTAGCAGCTGCAGCAGATCTCCATCATGGTTCCAAAGGTACAGCTCACTGCAATATTGGAGGGTTAGCCCTCTGACTCTAATATGGAGAAGCTTATTGTAAGGATTTGAAAAATCATAATGTTCAAAACAAAGCAAGTGATCCTCTCCACTTTGCCTTCCTTAACACCAAGATAGTTCACTGTTTATGAGCTGAGAGAGGCAAGGTGACAGATTTAACATTTTCATCTTCCTTTACAGCTCCAACATCAATGAATGAATCTCAGATCATCCCCTTCCACATGTATTTCTTCCTCTAGCTTCATATTTCAACCCTCTTCTATCCTTATCTCACACTTTGTCTTTTCACCTCTGGCCTTTGACCAACCATCTGCCAAACAAAAGCCCACCTCACCCGTATCCAGCTATCACTTCCCAGGCTTTGTCCTGTCCCCACCCTTTCTTCAGCTTTCTCCCCCCCACTACAATCTGACTGTAAAAGAGTCCCGACCCAATATGTCCCCTACCCATGTTCTCCAGAGATGCTGCCTGACCCGCTGAGTTACCTGAGCACTTTGGTAAATCTACATCTGCAGGTGAAATTTACGTGTATTGTTGGAAGAATAGTGATTCCCACACTCGGAAATATTTCCAGGAACCATGATCTCTTGCTATGCTGCTCTTGTGGTGGCACTCAACACATCCTTCCACCCGCCTTTTATCTCACTAACGAGAATTCCAGGATGCAAACATTAAATTTATGGACTCTACCACAGCTCTTCCACCACAGCTTCTTTCCCTTTGATGGTAGCCATAATTGTTGCTGTTGCCTTATTGTCATGGGGGAATGTGACCTTAAATGCCACATTTAAAAAATAATATATTAACTTTACACTTAGTATAGATTCACTACAGTTATGCTGGCATGTCAAGGGTTAATTTTTTGGGTGTTGCATAATTGTGGATTGCTTATTCCTGATTTAATCAGGTATTTAAAAGGGTTCAATAGGGAAAAGATGGAAAAACTATTTTCTCTGGTGGATGATCCAGAACAAAGAGCAGTTATAAAATTAGAGTTAAGGCATTCGGAAGTTAAATTAGAAATCTATTATTTCCACAGTGTTGAATGAGTCTGGAGATCTATTTTCTAACCGCCCACCCTCCACCACCTAAGCTGGAGAATAAATTACATTTTCAAGCTGAAATTGATTTTTGAAAGATAAGTACATCAGAGGATCAAATCAAATCAACCTTTATTGTCATCTTGCAAGCAACAGTTGTACAGTGCAAAATGAAAAGACGTTTCCCAGGGAATACCGGAGCATCGCACATGAAATTTAAAACATTTCACACATAATAACACTAAAACAATCCAGTCCCTGATGGAACAGTATAAATAGTTAAAACGTAGGTAAAAACAACGTTAAAATACAGTAAAACCAATCATAAACATGTCCGGGGTGGCTGATTTGAGTGGCCAGTGCCAGTTATTGAAGTGGCCAGTGCCAGTTATTAAAGTGTCCGTGCCAAGCCGCAGAATCAGGTGACTGTGAGTACAGAGTGGCTGTTTAGCAGCCTCACAGCATATGGCAGGAAGCTGTTTAGCAGTCTTGTAGTCCGGGCTTTGATGCTGCGATATCTCTTGCCTGATGGCAGGAGATCCAGGTGTATGTGGAGGGGGTGCAGTTTGTCCTTAGCAATTCTCTGAGCTTTTTTCAGAGGATTTGGATCAAAGATGGGTCCGCATAGTTGAGCTACAATTTAATCTTGAATGATGGAACAGGCCTTAGAGACCAAATGGTCTGGTTGTGCCCAGTTGTCCTAGGAAAGACTATAAGGAAGAGGGAGAGAAAATTAGACAACTAGACACAAAAAAAGTCATAAAAACTGTAAATAGCACTAAGTGTAATAAAACATCCCAAGGGTTTCCCTCAAATATTATCAAATATAAACTGAGGCCAGACTGCATAAAGAAATGTCTTAAAGTTTGGTGAAAGTGGTCGGTTTTAAGAAAGAAAGATTGTTGGTGAGAATTCCTGAGCTTCCAACCTTAGAGGCTGACAACATAACCACTGATAGTGGTAAGATTTGAGATGTGACTTTTATGTTTTTTTCAAATAATAGGCTCATACAGCACAGAAGCCAGCCCTTTAGATTGCCAATTCTGTGCCGCCAGCCCTTTAGATCACCAATTCTGTGCCGATTTAAACTAATCCCATTTTATTCTTTCCCACCCCCTTCTCCCATTCCCACAGACTGTCCATGATTCTACCACTCATCAACACACCAGGGCAATTTGTAATGGTTAATTAACCTACAATTCTTTAGAATATGGCACGAAACCAAAGTATCCTGGGGAAACTCACATGGTCACTCAGGGAACGATCAAATGCTACACAAACCACACTGGAGATTCAGATTGAACATACGTTGTTGGAGCTGTGAGGAAGCCGCTCCATTGTCTCCTCCACTGTGTTGCCTATAAAAGAAAACAAAGCTGCAAACACGCTGCTGGAGCAGCTCAGCAGTTCAGGCAGCATCTGTTGAGTGATTCATTATGTTCACCTATCTTTTTGTTAAAGGCTGGTTGGTCCCATTCAAGTGAACATAGCTGCTTTAAGTAACCCAGCTAATCTTGTGTACAGATGAGGTGCCTGAACCAATTTTTGGGGTGGCACGGTGGCGCAGCAGTAGAGTTGTTGTCTGACAGTGCCAGAGACCCAGGTTTTATCCTGACCACAGGTGCTGTCAGTACTGAGTTTATATGTTCCCCCGGTGACCTGCGTGGGTTTTCTCCGGGATCTCCAGTTTCCTCCCCCACTCCAAAGACGTGCAGGTTTGTAGGTCAATTGCCTTGGTATAATTATAAATTGTCCCTGGCGTGTGTAGGATAGTGTTAGTGTGTGGGGATCGTTGGTCGGCGAGGACTTCGTGGGCCGAAGGGCCAGTTTCCGCACTGCATCTCTAAACTAAAAACTAAAGTTTATTCATCCCTTAAACTCAGCAAATTACAGAATACATCTGGGCTCAAAGTTGAGTATGAGGGCAGAGTGGGAAGTCAGATGCACTAGCACCTGAACTTTGGTGCATTCCATACTTCTGCACTGCAGCGCACGTACAGTAGATTGGGACATGATGACAAGCACTGCAGGAGCTGGTGTTTTCTGTAGGATCATTGGCTAACCACAAAGGGAGTAAATATTTCTAATTACAGGAGAAATCGGCGTAGAAATGGCAGATAGAGTTTAATCTGAGCAAATATGAGGTGTTGCTCTTTGGGAGGTCAAATGTAAGGGGAAAATATACAATTCATGACATGACCCTTAATAGCATTGATGCGCAGATGGATTAGGGTCCAAGTCCATAAAGGGCCTGTCCCACTGCGGGGACCTAATTTGAGAGTTTAGAAGAGTTTGCGCTCGTCTCAAACTCGCAGCATGGTCGACACGTGGTCCCAGGAGGTCTAAATAACTCTCCTTCATGCTCGAGAGAAGTTCCCGCATACTCAAGGCCTCAGTTTGGTCGAGGTTTAATTTTTAGCATGCTGAAAAATGTCCGGCATGGAAAAAATCGATCTTTTTTTTACTCATAGGTTTAGTCAAAGTAGGTCCTAGTAGGTTGGCATGTTATTCGTAGGTAATCGAAGGTAGTCATAGATAATATTAGTATAGTCGGACGTAGTCGAAGATGGTCGTCTTCACTCTCCACTATTCGGTGTCCAATTTTCCGAAGCTAGTCGAAGATAGTCTTCAACATAGTCGAAGGAGGTTGAAGGAGATCGAAGGAGGTCTTCTACGTAGTCAAAGGAGGTGTTCTACATATTCGTAGGAGGTTCTCTACATAGTCGAAGGAGGTCGTAGGAGGTGTTCTACTTCGGCGATACAACAAGACCATGACACTTTTTAAAACTCTCCTAAACTCTTCTAAACTTGCAAATTAGGTCCCCACAGTGGGACAGGCCCTTAACTACCTGAAAGTGGTAACACAAGTAGACAGTGGTAAAGAAGACATATGGTATGCTTTCATAAGTCGGAGCATTGAGAATAAGAGTATAGGACTTTGTTTAGACTGCATCTAGAGTATTGTGTGCAGTCTTGGTCTACCCAGTAGAGAAAGGATGTGGTGTCTTTGGAAAGGGTGCAGAGGTGGATACCAGAATGATGCCTGGGGTATTAGCTACAGGGAGAGATTGGACAGTGTTGGATTGGTTTTTCTGGAACAGAGGTTGCGGGGAGACCTGATAGAAGTATATAAAATGATGAGAGCCACAGGTAGGGTAGACAGTCAGAACCTTTTCCTTAAAGGAGATGTCCAGGGCAATTTTTTTACACAGAGGGTGGTGAGTGTCTGGAACGTGCTGCCAGGGATGGTGGTTGAGGCAGATACGATCGTGGCATTTAAGAGACTTTTGGATAGACATATAGATATTCAGGGAATGGAGGGAAATGGATTATGTGGCAGTGAATAAGATAGGGTCTTGGCATCATGTTTGGCACACACATTGTGGACTGAAAGGCCTGTTCTCATGTTGTACTGCTCTGTGTTCAATGTTATCTTCTTCTTCTTGCGTATGGCGTGCACAGCCTAAAGTTGTTGGACAACTTGTTCTATTTGATCTTATTTGATTGTGCACGTTGGGTTGATTGCATTAGTCGAAACAGGGTGGACCATGTGAAGGTTTCAATCTCCCACCCCATTCTATGTTATAAGACCAGAAAAAGACGCCATCAATATAAGATATATAGCAGTAAATGTAATAGAGTATTGAAGAGAATTTTATCCAGAAGGTGGTTAGAAAATGGAATGCAGTACTAGGTGGTCGAAGTGACTCGGTTGTATGCATTGAAGGAGAAGAAGAATTACACCTGAAGGCGAAATGAATAGAGGATTATACTAATTGTGTTGGAAAGTGGGATGCAGTAGCACATGGGGCAGTTGAAGTGACTAAATTGGATGCATTAAAGGAGAAGATTGATTTTAAGACACTTACACCTAAGGATGAAAAGAAAAGAGGAACATCCTAATTGGGGTAGATGGAGAAGGGTGGGAAGGGGCTCATGTGGAGAATCAACAAAAGCATGGGGCACCCCTGTGCTGTGCATATGAAGCAACATTATCACCAATTGTTAGTCAGTACATTGCCAACTGATAATGGCTTCTAACTAAAGTCTCTGTCCCAGCAGGCTAGCTTCAAAGGAAGAACTCATTAGAAGAAGGCAAGCATTAACCATGCATCTTTAAATTACAATAATCGTGAGTTCACAGAGGCAGCAAGCAAGGCTGGCATACTGATAGATGGAAACAAATATAACCATAACAACTTTTCAGATGAGACATTGAGCAATGTGAATGTCAGAACTTGGTCTGACATTAATACATTTATTAGGCACAAGGCATCTTCTATTGTAACAAAGAGAGTTAAAAAGTTCATTAGGCTGATATTGGAATATTAAAACCTTGCAATGTGCAGTATCAGTGCTGGTTTTAAACTTGTGAAAGGATAGTAACTTTCCACTGTAAATCCTGGCTAAAACTGAGCAGTAATAGCACCAACATTTAGTAAGGACTTATGTACTGCTAGGCCATTTTGGTCAAGTCTGATGTACTCTGCAGAAATAAGACAAGCTGCTCAATGGTGCTAGCAAGTCTGGGTCCCAGATCAGTGTTGCAGAGAATGAATGCGACATCTGCAGAGTTATTACAATAAGGTGTAAAATGCATAGAGTTGATTGGATTAATGCAAACTAAGTGTACATATTGTAAATAATGTTGCAAGACCGTTACCCTATTAATTGTTGATTGGTTGAAATGTTAAGCCCTGACTGGTTTGTTTGAATCCCAGGGCACATGTTGCATTATTCATTTATGTTGGCTTCCTTCTGGAAGACTTTTCCAGATACAATATATTTGAGATTATGTTATTGGGTTGGGGAACTGTCTATTATGTATTGATGTGATTAATATTTTTGATTGGATTGTAAAGAAACCACCTCCATGTAGTTCGGCCCCTCGAGGTTCGGGGACTTATAAAAAGCAGCCCCCACGAGGTCCTTTGTCGATCTTCTGGAAGAGCGCTTGGGACTGCCTGACCTTTTGGAATGTCTCTGCTTGCACGAGGCTGAAGGGCTTCGCCAGGCAGATACAAGGATCAAACACGTGGTGGCTTAGGTATCGTATAGGGGAATGTGTTGTGCTATCCAAAAATAAAGTTTAGTTGTTCCAGTGCTTGAATCGGTGTTTTATTGACTGAATTAGACTGGGGGGAAGCTTAGAAAGAGCTTATTTACACCACCTTTTCATATTTTTATATCTTGTATTTGCATTTTAAGCAACTAGTATGTATTAAAAAATATTAAGTTAAGGTTCACCCAGCTACTGGTATTTTGACCTGCAGCTGTGATCTTGGGGTGCTGTGGGAGAGAGGAGGCAGTCTGTGCACAGGTTCATAGACCAGGAGTTTGAAATTTTCGAGAAGGAGATATAAAAAATAAACCAGTTCCTTCCTTTCCCAGTTCTGACAAGGGGCGGCAAACTTACATTGTTTAAGAAGGAACTGCAGATGTTGGTTTAAACCAAAGATAGACACAAAAAGCTGGAGTAACTCAACGGGTCAGACAGCATCTCTGGAGAAAAGGAATAGGTGACGTTTCAGATCGACCCTTCTTCAGACTCTGTTTTTCTTTTTACTGGTGCTGCCTGACCTTCTGAGGTTTTTGTCCAGCATTTTTTGTTAGTTTTAGCAAAAATTCCTGTTCCTATCTTGATCAATGGAGTCTGCGACAACATCGCAGAGACCTGCAACCTTCTAGATCAGCAGCAATCACAAGCCCTCACCCATAACTGACATAACAAGATAGGAGCAGGAGGTTTTGCTTACCTGGTGATGGGAGTTTGGTGGTTATTCTTTCTTTCACCTTTCCCATTTCCTGTACATGCTTACAGTTCCTTCAATTGCATTGAATACAATACCAAATCTTCCCATCCATTCAAGCAGCAACATTGCCCAAGCACCAAGTGCTGAATTAGCAGTAGAGATCAGTTGTTCTTAATAGGGTTTGGGAATAGTTTTCATATTGAGCTATTACCTCCAGAGTGTTGTAGAGCATGATACAAAATATCCAAATAAGAGCGTAAGTGTACCATTAAAATGCACACAGTTTTATGAATAAATGGCTGAAATGTTAGTGAGCAGGGGAGCTTCAATAAAACACGATTGAATTTAATGCATTATTTTAAAATAAATAAGGATTGGCATCACTAAATATGTAATGGCATCCGTGCAAGCCAACGTACTCTAGGAAGTTGAATAACATAAAGTAATCCAAGAATAGCTATTATTGCGATTCATTTTAAGAGAGATTAATTTTTCATTGTATAAGTCTATATACAAATAATTAACCATACTTAATATTATGCTACAGGTTGAGAAATTGCTTTCAGCTAGTTCTATTTCAAATAAAAGTTAAAACCTGATCATTATTTTCTTCATTTAGATAGGATCAATTTAATATTCTATTTCTGGTTTTAAAGGAAATTTAATAAATTATAAATCTTCTCCTGTTAAATGCTTGAAACATGTCTTGTGATTTTGGTTCCTTTTTGTATTATTTATTTTGAATCAGATTATATCAGATCATAATAATTTGATTATTTTTGTTCAATACAAAGTGAAATGTTGAATTGGATTTTTGCCTTGAAACTGCCCAGCAGAGTAGATGGAAATGGTCACAAAGTGTCTTGGAACTGCAATATAATACCTATATTTTTGTTTTGTCATGTCTTTTAAGATTCATCTGCCTTCCTTTTTCAAAGAGATGAAGTGATTACAAACAGGATCTCACGGCATGCTTTGACTTTGATTAATTCTAAAGCGTGTTTGGTCAATAGAGATTTATGACCAATGAGGCCGACTATTCCAAGTGAAACTTTCTACCTGAAGGTTGCATAGATGAGGAGTGTAATAAATCTGCAAACTATTTTTTAACTGTGTAAAGCACTGTATCATACCAAAGATTTAGTCTGTGTTTCAAGAGATTTTTCAAATGTTGAACGAGGAATGGTGAAGTGACTGATGAATTGTGTGCTGCAAGCTATTGTTGTCCTGTGCTCCAGTATTGTTCCAATGCCTGAGATTTTATAATTCACCTTGATGTTGCAAATACATTTGATTTGCTGTTTTAGCCTGGCAAATCTCTGCTTGCATGTTATATTTTCCTGCCTATTCAAAGTATGTGTGGGAATGTAGCATGAGGTTTTACTTAAACCAATTCCCAGCTCTGGGCTGCCAGTTGCTGTGCATCAAGTGGATTGATGTAAACTGGACTTTGCCATTTTCAAGGTGGTCTCTCCTGCTCTCCCTGGCAGAGACCTCCAGGAATTTCAGACTCATTGTTTCTTCTGGAAGTTATTATCAAAGTATTGGATAAGATTCTTTTACAAAAAAAAACACAGGACATGGGACAAACAATTAATTTGAGAACATGTTTTAGATAAAACTACACTCACAAAAATAGTTAAAATGTAAATATCATTACTGTCTGAATATGTATTTCTTAAACTGAGACAGTAATTAACATTTGATCCAAGATGGAAGCATTAGGTCAAACATTATATATTATCTCTATGTTTGTGTTAAATACAGTAGCTTGTAAAAGTATTCATACCCCTTGAACTTTTCCACATTTTGTCACGTTACAACCACAAACGTAAATGTATTTTATTGGGATTTTATGTGATAGACCAACACAAAGTGGCGCATAATTGTGAAGTGTAAGGAAAATGATACATGGTTTTCAAATTTTTTTACAAATAAAAAACTGAAAGGTGTCGCGTGCAAAAGTATTCAGCCCCCTTTACTCTGACACCCCTAAATAAAATCCAGTGCAACCAATTACCTTCAGAAGTCACCTAATTAGTAAATAGAGTCCACTTGTGTGTAATCTAATCTCAGTATAAATACAGCTATTCTGTGAAGGCCTCAGAGGTTTGTTAGAGAACATTAGTGAACAAACAGCATCATGAAGCCCAAGGAACACACCAGACAGGTCAGGGATAAAGTTGTGGAGACGTTTAAAGCAGGGTTAGTTTATAAAAAAATATCCCAAGCTTTGAACATCTCACGGAGCACTGTTCAATCCATCATCCGAAAATGGAAAGAGTATGGCACAACTGCAAATCTACCAAGACATGGCCATCCACCTAAACTGACAGGCCGGGCAAGGAGAGCATTGATCAGAGAAGCAGCCAAGAGGCCCATGGTAACTCTGGAGGAGCTGCAGAGATCCACAGCTCAGGTGGGAGAATCTGTCCACAGGACAACTATTAGTCGTGCACTCCACAAATCGGGCCTTTATGGAAGAGTGGCAAGAAGAAAGCCATTGTTGAAAAAAAGCCATAAGAAGTCCTGTTTGCAGTTTGCCACAAGCCATGTGGGGGACACAGCAAACATGTGGAGGAAGGTGCTCTGATCAGATGAGACCAAAATTGAAGTTTTTGGCCTAAATGCAAAACGCTATGTGTGGCGGAAACCTAACACTGCACATCACCCTGAACACACCATCCCCACTGTGAAACATGGTGGTGGCAGCATCATGCTGTGGGGATGCTTTTCTTCAGCAGGGACAGGGAAGCTGGTCAGAGTTGATGGGAAGATGGATGGAGCCAAATACAGGGCAATCTTGGAAGAAAACCTGTTAGAATCTGCAAAAGACTGGGGCGGAGGTTCAGCTTCCAGCAGGACAACGACCCTAAACATACAGGCAGAACTACAATGGAATGGTTTAGATCAAAGCATATTCATGTGTTAGAATGGCCCAGTCAAAGTCCAGACCTAAATCCAATTGAGAATCTCTGGCAAGACTTGAAAATTGCTGTTCACAGACCCTCTCCATCCAATCTGACTGAGCTTGAGCTATTTTGCAAAGAAGAATGTGCAAAAATTTCAGTCTCTAGAAGTGCAAAGCTGGTAGAGACATACCCCAAAAGACTTGCAGCTGTAATTGCAGCGAAAGGTGGTTCTACAAAGTATTCTACAAAGACTCAGGGGGGCTGAATACTTTTGCACGCGACACTTTTCAGTTTTTTATTTGTAAAAAAAATTGAAAACCATGTAGCATTTTCCTTCCACTTCACAATTATGCACCACTTTGTGTTGGTCTATCACATAAAATCCCAATAGAATACATTTACGTTTGTGGTTGTAACGTGACAAAATGTGGAAAAGTTCAAGGGGTATGAAAACTTTTGCAAGCCACTGTAGCTGTTTGGTTGTGCATTGGAGAAAAGGGACTGTCCTTAACTCATTTTCAAGATGAAAATAGATCCAGAATCCTAATTCTATGTTGAAAATTTCTTGCTATTTGAGATGCCAGTAACGATAGAAGCTGGAACATTGAAAGAAACAGATCGAGAAAAAAATGGATGAAGATCAAAGAGTTCCCTTGAAAATTGTGAATTACCAGCCAAGTGCTTTAGTTAAGATCATTTGCCATACCCACTAACTCTGGTCTTTCAGAACATTACCCTAAAGAAAGCCAGGAGTAATTATTAAAGTTGTGTTATATAGTGTTATCAAATCTATATCAGCACAATGCAGCTGAAATTCTAATTTTCACATTCAATGAATTATAAATCTATCACATAAAAGGATCCAAAAGTAAAATATTTCCAAGAAATAGTCTTTGATGAAATGTTAGTATTAAACCCATTAAATCATAAGAGAAAAAAATAATGGTATGAATTGTTGTTTGTGTGCAATAAATCATAGTGTTAGTTTTTTTTCATTCTTCCTCTAAAGTTTTGACAGAAATTTGGTCCAGTTCATCAGATGCATAATCTTGTGAAAGGGAATGTGAGAAGGAGTAGTGACAGATATCACAGTAAAAGGTTGAACTTTTTTTTAACAAAAGCACCAGTAAGGGCGATGTTTCTGAATAAAACATGAAAGGACACAGCTGTGGTCTCCATCTAAACCCTCACAGGATGCATGATGATGACCCATGAGATGTAACTTATATTCCATAAGGCATCTGACTCAGTAGTTCAGCAATGACACTGTAAATGGACTATGATCAGCATCAGTAGAATTTAAATCATGGATCAAATAATTAAAAGTTGAAAAGGAATTAGATGTCCTTGCTTGAAAAACTATATTTGACTTTCAAATTGGTACCTAATTATATCCTTCAAATTAAAAAAATGTTTTTGTTAGCAATTGGAATTCAATACTTATCTCCGTGACATGAAGTTGTTTAGGAACTTGTCAGCTTTGGAAATACACATTCAGGCAGTAATGGTATTTACATTTTAACTATTTTAACAGGAAATGATGGATTCTTTCCGGCACTTGAAAACTACACAGTGATGAGCTGTGGGTTAATTAATGGGCCAGATTGTGCTTGACGTGGCTCATTATGACATTAATTACTTTATGTGTTCTTGTGGAATGAATTGCTTCTCTGCCATGGCTGTACAATGAGGGCCACAATCTATAGAGCCACTGGCAAGGGGTAAATGTAAAGAGGTGTCATATTGCAAATGGGATGATCTGACCATGAGTAAAACATGATAAGCAACATTTGTTGCAAAAAGTTGTCATTTGAAAACTACATAATTTATGATTTTTTTAACCTCATATTTTATCCAGTATGACACAGGACTGAACATTTTCCCGTTAAACATCTCCAAATGTTACCTCTTCCATTCCTTCCCCTTTGCTCATAGACTGGCAGCTATCCATTTTTGGACCAAGGTTGTGCTGATGTCTGAAGCAAACTGGTCAAGGTGAACTACTAATTGGGCACTACTGAGTGGATGATTGTTGAGTCACTGCGACTTGAAATCACTGGTGTGAACAAATTATACCGTTTTGCAGGTGATTGAGAGGAGGCTGATTGGGTGGTAAGCAACCAGATTAGATTTGTCCTGCATTTTGTGATAACCCTGGACAATTTTCAACATTAACAATCAGACGACCCATTGTTGTGTAAGAAGGTTTAAACCGAAGAAAGACATAAAAAGCTGGAGTAACTCAACGGGACAGGCAGCATCTCTGGAGAGAAGGAATGGGTGATGTTTCGGGTCGAGACCCTTCTTCAGACTGGTTAGAGATGAGGGAAACGAGAGATATAGATGATGATGTGGAGAGATAAAGAACAATGAATAAAAGATATGCAAAAAAGTAACGATGATAAAGGAAACAGGCCATTGTAAGATGTTTGTAGGGTGAAAATGAGAAGCTAGTGTGACTTGGGTGGGGGAGGGATAGAGAGAGGGAATGTCGGGGCTACCTGAAGTGAGAGAAATCAATATTCATATCACTGGGCTGTAAGCTGCCCAAGCAAAATATGAAATATGAAGACTAAGCAAATATATTAGTAAATTGATAAACCCTGATCAAACGGGGTTTATACCCAAAAGATATTCATTTAATAATTTGAGACGCCTGTTTAATATAATGTACTCACATAAAGTGGAGGAAGAAGACATATCAATTATTTCTTTGGACGCAGAGAAAGCATTTGATCAGGTAGAATGGCAGTATTTATACAAAGTATTACAAAAATTTAATATGGGAGAGAATTTTATTACATGGGTGAAATTATTATATGATAAACCGATGGCAAGAATATTAACTAATAGTATGTTATCTCAAAAATTTCAATTATCAAGGGGTAATAGGCAGGGATGTGCTTTATCACCCCTGCTATTTGCCCTTATGATAGAACCTTTGGCTGAAAGTATAAGAAGTCATCCGAATATTCAGGGTTATAATACTAGGGACTCAAATAATAAAATTTTATTATATGCAGACGATATTCTGTTATATATAACAAACTCACAAATGAGCATACCAAATTTATTAAACTTAATAGAGGAATTTGGGTCCTTTTCTGGATATAAAATAAATTGGAACAAAAGTGAAATCATGACATTAAAACCTCAAGAATCTACACACTTACTGAAGTTCCCCTTTAAAATAGCAACAGAAAAATTTAAATATCTGGGTATTCAGATTACTAGAAAACATAAAGCTTTATTCAATGTCAATTTTATACCTTTAATAAATAAACTTAATATAATGATTAAATTTTGGAAAACACTTCCTTTATCATTAATAGGTAGAATAAATGCTATAAAAATGATCTTTCCACCAACAGTTATTATACCTATTTCAGTCTATACCAGTATATGTACCAAAATATTTTTTTTCTAAATTAAACTCTAATATTACTAATTTTGTCTGGGACTATAAATCACATAGAATTAAAAAACAACACTTATGTAAACCAAAAGATGTCGGGGGACTTTCGCTCCCGAATTTTTTGTATTACTATTGGGCAATACATATTAAGAATATAATTTATTGGTTGGATAGTTCTACCCAACAGACAGAATGGATAAAAATGGAGAAAGAGGATTGTTTCCCTTGTAATATAGGAACGATCCTCGTCTCCCCAAAAAAAATGAACAATACAATATATAAGAAGAACTTATACAGGATACAATAAGAATATGGAAACAAATAAAATTATCCTTAAAATTAAGAAACTTAATGATAGCATTGTTAACACCAATAGCGAATAATCCTTTATTTAAACCATCTCTTATGGACAAAATATATAATCAATGGGAAAGGTTAGGAATTAAAAGGATCGGGAACATGTATGAAATGGGAGATTTACTATCATTTCAACAATTACAATTAAAATTTAAATTAAAAAACAATCATTATTTTAAATATTTTCAGATTTGCAATTTCTTGAAGACATACATTCAAGGATATCAAAAAATAATTCCTGATTTATTGGAAGAAGTAATGAATATTAAAGCTGATACACAAAAATTAATATCATATTTATATAATAGTATTTTAAATACAGATTTACCAGCGACAGAGGTAATTAGAGAAGAGTGGGAACGGGAATTGATGATAAAAATTACGAAGGTTACATGGGAAAAGTATTTGACATACATTCACAAATGTTCGATTAATGCAAGACATAATCTAATTCAATTTAAAATTTTACATAGATTATATTACTCAAAAACAAGATTAAATAAATTTTACCCAAATATATCCCCCACTTGCGATAAATGTTTAACCCAAGATGCAACTATAACACACTCTTTTGTTTCCTGCATAAAACTTTATAGATTTTGGAGTGATATTTTCGAAATATTCACAAAATTATTTAAGATAAAAATGGAACCTAATAATGAATTGATTATATTTGGGGTAATGGAAGATGGGAATAAACTGAATCCATCTCAAAAAGTATTTTTTAATTATGGATTAACAATAGCAAAAAAATTAATACTTAAATTTTGGAAAAATACACCAATACCAACGCTCAAAATGTGGATTGCAAGTATGTTGGACACCGCACATCTTGAGGAAATGCGATTCCTCCTAATAGATAAATTTGACCAATTCACAACGAGTTGGTCTCCATTTGTCGTCTTTTTGGAATCATATGGTGCAACACAATTGTAAAAGCTAACTCGTGACTGGGCGAGGGATGGTCAAGATTATAAATAAGATCTCCTTACTTCTTTTTTCTTTTTCTTCCTTTTACTTCTTTTATTCTCTTTTTCCTATTTTCTATTCTTTAACTTTCTTCTTTCACTTTCTATTTTTCTTTTCCACACACTATATATCTTACATTTTGCTATACTTCATTATTTAACTTCTTTTTCTTTTTCTTCTTTATTATAAAAAAAAAATAAGAAGCTGTACATAAAATGTATTATGAAAATATGATTGTATACAATTGTACTTCTAATAAAATAAAAATATTTTAAAAAACAAAACGTCTCCAAATGTTACCTCTTCCATTCCTTCCCCTTTGCTCATAGACTGGCAGCTATCCATTTTTGGACCAAGGTTGTGGTGATGTCTGAAGCAAACTGGTCAAGGTGAACTACTAGGTACACAAAAATGCTGGAGAAACTCAGCGGGTGCAGCAGCATCTATGGAGCGAAGGAAATAGGCAATGTTTCGGCCCAAAACGTTGCCTATTTCCTTCGCTCCATAGATGCTGCTGCACCCGCTGAGTTTCTCCAGCATTTTTGTGTACCTTCGATTTTCCAGCATCTGCAGTTCCTTCTTTAACAACAAGGTGAACTACTAATTGGGCACTACTGAGTGGATAATTGTTGAGTCACTGCGACTTGAAATCACTGGTGTGAACAAATTATACCATTTTGCAGGTGATTGAGAGGAGGCTGATTGGGTGGTAAGCAACCAGATTAGATTTGTCCTGCATTTTGTGATAATCCTGGACAATTTTCAACATTAACAATCAGACGACCCATTGTTGTGTAAGAAGGTTTAAACCGAAGAAAGACATAAAAAGCTGGAGTAACTCAACGGGACAGGCAGCATCTCTGGAGAGAAGGAATGGGTGATGTTTCGGGTCAAGTCCCTTCTTCAGACTGGTTAGAGATGAGGGAAACGAGAGATATAGACGATGATGTGGAGAGATAAAGAACAATGAATAAAAGATATGCAAAAAAGTAACGATGATAAAGGAAACAGGCCATTGTAAGATGTTTGTAGGGTGAAAATGAGAAGCTAGTGTGACTTGGGTGGGGGAGGGATAGAGAGAGGGAATGTCGGGGCTACCTGAAGTGAGAGAAATCAATATTCATATCACTGGGCTGTAAGCTGCCCAAGCGAAATATGAAATGCTCTTCCTCCAATTTGCTTTTAGCCTCACTCTGACAATGGAGTAGACCTAGGACTGTGTAGGTCTGTGTCCAGCAACTGCGAGATCAGGTTGGTTCAGGCTGGCTGAGAAAAGGTGTTCCTCGAAACGATCACCCAGTCTGCGTTTGGTCTCACTGATGTATACCACCACTATGTTCACCACTATTTAGAACATAATATGGTAACTTAGATCTGATCTGCAAATTGTGTGATTACTTAGCTCTGTCTACTGCATGCTGTTTTTGCTGTTCAGCCTACACCTAGCCCTATACTGCAGATTCACAAGGCTGGGTTCTCATCATATTTGGGTTTTCAAGGCTGCTGAAATAAACAGCTGCTAGCCTATGACCTAAATGGAAGGAAAGGTAAAGTTAACAATAAAATATTTTGATCATAGGAGGATCTTCCAGTCTAGAATTTTGAACATGTCGTGATTTTTATTTGCATTGTTGCATGATCAAAAGCTCTTGCCGGTAAAAAGTAAAATCGCTTCCGAGTCATTTCACGTTACACTGGAACTTAGATCAGCCAGTTCTTGTGCATGTTTCATTTACATATATCTGCTGTCTTCATCTGATGCTTATGACATAATGTAATTTCCCTGCAGCATTTCTACTGAAACATTAAGAGAGAAAAGAAGCAAATGTTTTCCAGAAGGCCTGTTATTGGGTAATCTCAGGACATACGGTATAGGTTTTATCAACAGTCTAACGAAGGGTCTCGACCCAAAACATCACCCATTCCTTCTCTCCAGAGATGCTGCCTGTCCTGCTGAGTTACTCCAGTATTTTGTGTCTATCTTTGATTTAAACCAGCATTTGCAGTTCTTTCCTACACATAGGTTTTATTAATATTAGGTTACTATTGTCACATGTACTGAGATACAGTGAAAAACTTTGTTTAGCCTGACCAGGTGAATCATACGATATATGAGTTTGTCAGGTAGAGCAAAAGAGAAATTAAATCGAAAACAGAATAATGTTACAACTATGGAGAAAGTACTGAGAAAAAAAAGTGTTAAGACTGCTACATGTTAAATTGGAAGATCGGGAATTCAATTGTTGCACTGGTCCTTACTAAGGCATGTTACATTACTTAAGAAAGACATTAAATGCTAGGGTAACTCAACGGGCCAGGCAGCATCTCTGGAGAACATGGATAGGTGATGTTTCTGGTCAGAACCCTTCTTCAGACTGATAGTTACATAACCTACACAACCATTATTCCCTACCCTTGGTATTGACCTTACAACCCTCTCCCCACAAGTTACCCCAGTCCTGGTTTCGACACCTTGTAGCTACCTGGCCCCAATTGCCGCCTCCTTAAAATACCGGCAGCCTCAACAACCAAAAAAGGAGGTGGGCATGCCACAGAATGGACACATCTGGCCCACTAATGCCACACGACCACCTGGTTGTCTTCCTTTCCCTCCCCCATTCACACTAATGGAAGCTAACTAAAAGAATTAAACTGGTCCTTAACTGAAACCACCTGCATCTCTTCTTACCTTTCAAATAACAGGTCTGGCATTAAAATTTAGGAGATGTGTGAAAAATATCAGATTCAGTTAATCTGAAATAATATGTGACTGAATCCAGAAATGTCTATGGGTGGAAATGATGAAGTTATAGTTAAGGTAATGGGGGTAGACATGTACAGCAACCCAGCAAATGATACAGCGGACAGACACGTTCTAATTATTGATTAGCATGTGTGGTGTATTGACCCATTTGTTCTGTTTATTGGATAATGACTGTGTTCCCTTGATAATCACCCAGCCATTTGAGTTAGCTTTTTTGCACTAGCTTGTCAAGGTACTTAGTATGGGTTAGTTTGGTATGAAACAGAGGTCAAGTTAAACAAACGGAACTGGATAATCATTCTAGAAATGGAATCAATCAATTAACCTTCCGAAATTTGTCGAGTCAGTGTTGATATCTATAACAACCGTGGTTTGAAGGAAATAATGCCATTCATTAATATATTGTTGTTCTTTGATGCGTTGATTGGCTAAGTAGACAGGGTCAAGGACTACCGTTCCTCAGCAAGTCACAACAAAACTTGAAAGATTCTATGCGTGCAATGTTTTAAGTGGTGGTAAAGCATTGTTGCCCACATCAGAAACTGCCATCAAAGCAGCAGAAAGTCTGTTTAATCATTGTGTCTTGTCAATACAAATGAAGTTAAGCAACATCCCTCTCCGTTTCATGTGGAGAGTTTACCTTAGTTACTGTTTCCTTTACTGAGCAATATAAACACCGTGTATTCTTCTCTTATTGCTAGAATTGATTATTGTAATCTTTATACCCTGGAGTTTCGTGACTCTCATACCTCAAATTAAAGAAAATATGCTGAAAAACATCAATTTTTAAAACATATATTTTAAAATGTAAAATGCATTTATTCCATTTTAGACTGTTTGACCCAACTATTTTTGGATTCGGGCATTCGAGAATCACACTGCGATTGACGTCGGTAAAGCAAGGTGAGCAGTTAAACAGGATTATTTTGTATTACATGCTAAATCTTTGATCTTTTGAAACAATGTCTTCAGAAGTCAGCTGACTCATAGCAAAGAGTCCCTCTGTCATAATGATTCAAGTGCCTTGTCTGAGTATACCAGGATGTTTTATTTTATGTTTTGTTGTTCAGTTTTAAGCTAGCTGGTGAGCAGACAGAAATTGGTCGGGAAATAGCAAGCTTGGAAGGTTCAAAGACCTTTCCAAAGGAAGCCCCATGTGCAGATGTACCCATTGTTTCTTAAATTAGAAAGAATCTTCATTCTTCTCAAAGGTTATCTCTTGTAGTGCACACTGCGCAATGGTTTGGTATTCTGTCTGACTTCCATGTTAAAGCAATCCTGTATAGGGTGAGTTCAGGCCTTCCCTGTGTGAGCAACATTGCAGAAGATTCTTGAGACAGATTTCTTTGTATATTTAAGACCAAACTTAAAGAATATACGGAATAGAGCAAATTGTACAAGTTATAAAATCTAAGTTCAACCTCTCTGTGTCACATTTATAACAGAGGTGGGGATGGGGCAAAGTCTGGCAATTGATGGGCGGTTGGCTGATGGGTGAAGTAAGTGACAAAGGCGAGAGTGACAAAGGCAGTTCAAACCCTCTTCACCTGTATCCACCCATCAGTTGTGTAGGAGAGAACTGCATATGCTGGTTTAAATCGAAGGTAGACACAAAATGCTGGAGTAACTCAGCGGGACAGGCAGCATCTGTGGAGAAAAGGAATGGGTGACGTTTCAGGTTGAGACCCTTCTTCAGAGTGAGATGCTGCCTGTCCCGCTGAGTTACTCCAGCATTTTGTGTCTACCTTCCACCTATCAGTTGCTAGGTTTTGCCTATCTCCACCGCTCTTTTCCAGCTTTTTCCCCCTAATCAGTATGAAGAAAGATCCCAACCTGACCTCTCCATTCCTTCCACAGATGGTGCCTGACCTGCTGAGTTCCTCCAGTGCACTGTGTTTTGCTGAAGATTCCAACAACTTCACTTCCTTGTGTCTCTATATTTCTATACATAGAAAGAGGTGGGTATGGGTAGATGTGACTAGTGGTGGGATCACGTTGGAGATGGCGGAAATGTTGGAGAATGATGTGTTGATGCGGAGGCTGCTAGGGTGAAAGATAAGGACCAGGGAATTTTATCCTTGTTCTGTCCGGGGGGGAGGGAGAGCGAGAGCAGAACTACGGGATGCTGAGGTAACACGGGGAGGGGTCCATTTTTGACACTAGGGGGAAACCACATTTACTAAACAATGCGGACATCTCAGAAATCCTAGAATGGAAACCCTCGACTTGGAGCAGATGCAGTGGAGATGGAGAAATTGAGAGTAGGGGGTGGTGTATTTGTAAGAGGTAGGGTGGGAGGAGGTATAATGCAAATAACTGTGGGGGTTCATGGGTTTATAGTAAAATAATGCAGAGGGAACATCTGCGGGCTTAAGTAATTGCGATTTAGCCAGGCGCCCAACATGAACATTTCCCATTCCAGTACTGTGCTTCCCTATATCAACATCGGCATGGAAAAGAAAATGAGGCCTTTGATGTCTTTAAAACAATTTCGTCAAAACTTTTTTGAACACTGGTGACATTGGCATTTCTGTTTATATAAAAGAATTACTTTAAGGTAATTGTTCCCACACATTCCATATTCAAGTGTACAATTTGCACAAGGGAACCATTAACAAGGATATACAAAAACTACAGTGGATTAAATCTATCTCTGTTACCAGCCCATTTGTATCTTGTTACAGTGACACTCTCATTAGCCCATACATCCACAGTCGCTTATGCTACTCTATATAGCAATGTCTGACTCTGTATTTTATGGCTGTCAGATAAGCAGACAAGTGTGAATGTATATTTCAGCTGGTGGTCTGATAGGAAATATACTGCAGAATGACTAGTGCTCTCTTTGATTCCCTTCCCCATCCCTCACACTTCTTCTGACTTCCCCTCCCCTGGGTGCCACTGTCAGATGTACGGGAGCCTGAACATCATTTCTTCCTGTCACTAAATGAGGAGAAGTAGTTTGAAATTAAAACTGACAAAGGTACAAGACACCAGGGAGGCAAAAGTGAAAAGTTGAGAGAGGAGGGAGAGACATAGGAAAGGGTGTGGATAAATCAGAACAGGATGACGTGGTCAGACTATAAAAAAAAGTGAGATAAAGCAAAATATTGATGCAGAAAATGAGTTCTGAAACAATAATTCCTTCAAATTTGGAAAATGTTTCCAATTTGGTGGAAATCAAGCTAAAAATATATTTTATTTCCCTTGCAGACGTGTATTATTAAGGTCTATTGAGTGTGCAGATTAATGGGGAGAAGGAGGAAGATTAAAGCCATCGGCCCAATCGATAGGAAGTCATTCATAGCATTTCCAAGTAATTATTACTGTTCCATCATCGAAGAAAATAAAGCAAGCTTAAAAACTGCTCCTGAGACCCAGATGCAGAGCTATTCAACTCCGAGATGAAAATCCATTTGAGGCTATGTGTTCAAATTCCACCATGACAGCTGCGGCATTTGAACTCAATAAATAAAATAAATCTGGAATTTTAAAAAGCTATTATCAGCACTGGCTGCCAGTAAACTACCAGAATTTCAATTAAAATTTGCCTTATTCCCTTCAGGTGATTCTGCCATCCTTAGTTGCCTTGGCAAACATGTGACTCCATGAGGATGATTCTCACCTGCCCTCTGAAATGCCCAGAAGATCAGTTCATGGGGCAATAAGGGGACAATATACAACCTGTCAGTAATGTTGAGTTTCTGTTAAAGAAGGAACTGCAGATGCTGGAAAATCGAAGGTACACGAAAATGCTGGAGAAACTCAGCGGGTGCAGCAGCATCTATGGAGCGAAGGAAATAGGTAACGTTTCGGAAAGTCTGAAGAAGGGTTTCGGCCCGAAACGTTACCTATTTCCTTCGCTCCATAGATGCTGCTGCACCCGCTGAGTTTCTCCAGCATTTTTGTGTACCATGTTTAGTTTCTGTGTGTTAATCATTATTTCACATTGTTATATTTTAATATTACAGGGACACAAGCGAGTGCTAAGTGCAGATTGGGATATTCAAACCAAAATATTTCATCAAGGATCTAAAATATCAATTCCTTCGCCCATATTGTGATTGCAGCTACTTACCTTTGTTATTTTGCGAGCACTCCAAAACCTATTCCTGACCTCTATCACCAGGAAGGCCAGGGTTGAAACTGCATGTTCAACATCCCCTCCAAACTGCTCATCATTCTGACTTAGAAATACATTTCTATCTCTTCTAGATCCTGGATCAGTCTGGACAACAACACTGAGAGTAGCATCACCAAAATGAATACAGTGGCTCAAAGAAGTGGAAGTTTCATCAGCATTTTCTCAAAGCCAGATAAGGATGGGCAACATGCAGAGTCTGCAATATTGCTCTCATCCAGAAACTAATACATTTCCGTTCTTGCAGTAATAATTCAGTTGCCTATAATTTGCTTGAGAAAATTATATTCTTGTTACCCCCAACACAACATAGAGAGGCAAGCTAATAGGTTTATAGATCCAAGATATCTTTTGCTGGCTTATGAGAAACTCTCAGGTGAATCACCTCATGAGATAATTGCACTAGTCAAGCACCCAGAACAACCAGACCCGTGGGACCACCAAATGTAAGCATGGCCATGGGATAGCATGGAAATTCAGGAAGGGTGAGTCAATATTAAAGAGAGAAAATGAATTGAGCTTGATTTCGCCCTGTGTGTCCAAGAAACCAAATACTGGAGTAACTCAGCGGGACAGGCAGCATCTTTCATTCTCTCATCCATTTTTTCTCTCCAGAGATGCTGCCTGTCCCGCTGAGTTACTCCAGCTTTTTGTGTCTATCTTCGGTTTAAATCAGCTTCTGCAGTTCCTTCCTACACATAGATATGTATTCATTTGTGAGATGCAGGTATATGCATTATTAGTTTAGTTTATTATTGTCACGTGCACCGTGGTACAGTGAAAAGGTTTTTTACCGCCAATTGAGAAATTTTGACTGCAAAGAACAGAGAACTGATATCCCTCCCTTTCAACCAAACGGAAAAAGGTACCTACTCTAAATCAGTATTTAGTTTGGTTTAGTTTAGAGATGCAATTATTGTCCCATTTCCCTCCCTCTGCATATAGAAGATTGTAATGGCAGTTTCCCCAATGGCTGTGGTACACATCACCATTGGGATTCACCATTTAAGTAATTTTTCTCTACATCAGGGATATTTAAAATTGTGAACGGCGGGGTTTAAATAATTGCACTGAAGACGAGCATATTAAAAAAAATTAAAGTATAATATGCCATTGTTGTCTCCAAGTATAATATGCCATTGTTGTCTCCACCTTATGGATTCTACAAAGAACATAGAAGTATTTCAATCCTTTAAATCACTGGTTCTGCAAAGCTATTCATGATGCCAGCTCCATATGCTAACTCCATAAGCTCTAAACTTTGCACATTTACTCTGCGCCATGGAGGCTGCATAGTTTACAATGGCCCTTCAATACATTGGCTTCATTGTTCTGAACTGTGTTACAGGGTTCATATTACATCAATAAACTGTCATCCAACCAAGGCACGATTCTAGCAGATGCACCATTCCCATCATACCTTGGAGGAGTTGCTGGTGTAATCCAAGTTTGACAGTTCCACCTATTGACGGCTGTTGCAACTCTGGTTTACTAAAATAATTATGGGATCTGAAACTATGAGTCACACTTAGTGCATGCGGCTGGTTGGTGAAGCATACTCTGCGCATATCAATGTGGCTACAAAAACTATTGTAACCTTACACCCACTAGCAAATTCAAATGGACTTACTTCAATTATGTCATAGTATGAGAAAGGAACAGTTGGAGCAGAATTTATTGAAGGACTCAAAGAATTAAAAATTCACCCATTTGTGCTTATGTCAGTGGCGTTCCTGTTCAGATTGACAATAAACCACTTTGCAAATCTGGAATTTGCAACAAAAAACCCCACTTTGTGAAGCATGTAATATAGTGGTGTGTTATTAAAGGCATGGACTGGGGTGGAAGATTGCAACCTACACGTGGTCTGCCCTGTTTCGACGAATGCAATCAACCCGGCGTGCACAATCAAATAAGATCAAATAGAACAAGTTGTCCTACAACTTTAGGCTGTGCACGCCATACGCAAGAAGAAGAAAGGCATGGACAAGAGAGCTGGTGATGTGAATTCAAATCCCCTGTGGTATAATAGTTGAAAAACAGAAGCAGAAATATTCTATTTGGGTTCTTGCATCTGTCCTACCATTTAATAAGTTCATGGCTGATCTTCTAGCTTGGTGCTATTGTCCTGCACTAACCTCATATCCCTTGATTTGCTTGTCATTACGGAGGCGGAGAGGAGAGCTCTTCAGCGCGTCGTCCACAGGGCGCAGAAGATTACTGGGACACAGCTACCAGCCTTGGAGGGCATCTACTACACACGGTGCCTCAGGAAGGCCGTCAGCATCCACAAAGACTCCTCACATCCTTGTAATAGTCTGTTCGAACTCCTACCTTCCGGCAGACGTTACAAGGCCTTCTACGCCCGCACCTCCAGACTCAGGAACAGCTTCATCCCCAGAGCTATCGCTGCTCTGAACTGGCCCTGCTGAGTGCCCCCCCCCCCCCCCACCCCCATGAACTGTATTCACACACATCGACCCGGCACAGACATATTTGCACTTTAGACTGTTTTAGTGTTTTAATGTTCTTTTTTTTTTTATAAATCATGTTTCTCGGGGTATCTAAATGTTATTAGTTGTTTAAGTTACACCTCGTTTAAGTTACATCTCGTTGCACCTATATGCAATGACAATAAAAGATATTATTATTATTATTATTAAAACTATCAATCTCCTTTTTGAATATATGCAGCATTTAAGTCTTAGAAATCTTCTTGGATGGACAATTCCAGAGATTCACCATCCACTGGATGAAAAAAATTCCTCATCTCATTGTTCAACCTCTTATTTTGCTACTGCGATTTCCGGTTCTATACAGCTCAACTTGGAGAACCACCATTTCAGTGGGATCATTTGTATAAATCCTGGAAAGTATAGACCCAGTGGGCTTAGTCTCGCCTCATAAGATAATTCCCCATCCCAGAAATCAGCCCGGTGAACCTTCACTGCATTCCCTTTATTGCAAGTATATCCTTCATTAAAGAAAGACCAGACCATAACAATTTTTTTAAAGATGATATATGGTATATTTGTTTCTAGTTATACTGTTCTTTATATTCCTTCATGCTCAAATGAATTCAACACATGTTAACAGTCTTTGCAGTTGGGAAATTTAAATTCAAGTAATTAAATAAACCTGGAATAAATAGCTAGCATCAGTAATGGGAACCATGAAACTTCTGCTTTGTTCTAACATTCCATCTGGTTGCAAATATCCTTCAGGGGAGGAAACCTGCCATTCTTTTACCGTCTGGCCCTGTATGTGACTCCAGACCAATCAACGTGGTTAACTCTTAGCCACCCTCTGGTATGACCTAGCAAGCTACTCAGCTCAGAGGGCAATCGGGGAAAGACAATAAATGAAAGGTATGCTTTTGAACTGAAGTTACGTTAGTGACATAGGAAACTGTAGGTAAGGAAGGAAAGGCTTGAGTGTTAACCAACGCATAATCGAGCAAAGAAATCTCTTTTGTTTCTGATCAACTGCTGGTTGGCCTGCTAGGATCCACAAATAAGTTTGTAAGTTCAAAAGTGATAGGAAAAGAATTATGCCATTTGGCCCATCAAGTCTACTCCACCATTCAATCATGGCTGATTTATCTCTCCCTCCTAACCCCAAATAGTTGCTTGCTGGATGAAGTGAGGTCACTGGACCTTTATTGTCCAATGAGCAGAAGGGAACTACACAGCCATGGAAGTGAACTTTGGCAGGAGTCAATGTTTTCAGGAGAGTACAAAAAATTGCAAAGGGAGAATTATTTTCTGTGGGCATGACCAAGCAAATATCAAGGTCATTTCTCATTGTGGATCAATAAATTAACATTACATTTTGGTGGAAATTTCTGGTAATATATATATATATGGTAAAAACATCATAAGTTAAACTGTGTACAGTAGCTCTCAACAGTGCAGCAAGGATCAGGCAATGGTTAAAAAAAATGAGGGCTTGTACAAATTTAGCAGCACAGCTAATATTTTTGTACCGTGGGATTATCAGGCAACTGTAGACTGTGCACCTGCAGTGTGCCATATATACAGGTAATTAAGAAGCCATATGCATGTGTTAGTTTCGTATTCAATCAACTGGGGTTACTCCACTGTAATCTACTCCAAGAACCTGCAGTTGAAAATTTTCAACACTTAATGCACCTGTTCTCTATACTTAACTAAGAAAACTTGTGCCATTTATCAAACTAAGTGGTGTTCATTTTGACAGTGTCTGGATAGATATGAGAGACAGTCCTTTAAGATGCAGACCAACGGCTGCTAGTAGGTCATGACAGATATTTGTAAAGCGCATATCATAAAGTGAAAATAGATCAGCCTACCTTTGACCCTGCTCATCAAGAAAAATAATAGTACACTGAAAAGTGAATAAGTTTAAGAGCTTCCAGAAAATGAATGGGGCCATTTATTTGACAGTGGCAAAAACTGGCACCCTCTGGGAGGACACACATGCCTAGAAATTCGATTGGTTAGCATTGCAACTGATTTTAACATTAAATAAATCACATTAATGACATTTTCAGGGTCAAATCACAGCAATCGTGGAATTAGACCAAACTTAACGTCTAAAGAACCAAACCGTAGCTCTCTCAATGCCAGTGGGAACTTGGAAGACATCTGTAGGATGGGGACAACATGATCATAATTGCACAGTGCTGAATTGGGAGGTCTGCAAGTATGTTAATGTACCTGAATACTGATTGTATTGATTGCCTAATGTTCCCAATCCAGTTTTCTGCAACCTCTTTCTAGTATGGAACTAATCTTGATCCAAGCCTCCCACCCAACATCATACAGCACTGATTCAATTATCTTCCCACTATGTGCTGTTCTTTCCCTCTTTCCCCCTTCCCCACTATGTACTGTTCTGTTCTACATGTACTAATCTCCTCCCTGATTGTCCCCACCGGAACCGCAAATGCCATGTTGCATGGAATACCACAGGCATCTGTTGCTAATTCCAAGCCTCAGACTTGGCATCAAGCTGAATTTGGAGAGGAGGAGTAGGCAGCAGATTTTCAACTATCTTGCAACCGAGATCCTGGGGTCTCAGCTGCAATTAATTTTGACACCTTGGAAAGCAATCATAATAATTGTTGCACTGCCATGTTAATGTCATTCTATTTATTTGTATTTATTTGCATTTGAATTTCTAGGTAGCACACTTTACAAAGAGCATTGCACTTGAGGATTCTGTAATCAGATAGTACTGATGATTTTCAGCAGGGACAGGTGCATTGTTACAATTAGAGAGCAAAATAATTATGTCATTGTGGACTCAAATTCCAAAGTGGTTTTGGAAAACATTTGCCTGATGCTGGGTTTTTCATGATTTTTTGCTTTTGTTTGAAATAAAACTTAATTTATTGGGAAAACATTCAAGACTGGTTTTGTAAATAGCAAATGGGAGATTTTGAGCAGAGTACAATGTTAGCCTAAGGCATGAATGTGCTGACTTCCCCTTGCTGTGTCTCCAGAAAGATACTAGTTAGTTCATTGTTTTTCACTTGGGTGGCTATTGTTTTGCAAGATTAAAGAACAATTAACAGCAGGCTTTTGCACCAAAGAATCATCCAACCCTTTACCCCCTCAAGCGCACTTACATTGGCACTCCACCATTGCAATTGTTTGGGTTGCAGATACAGTCTATTTCTTTCAAAATGGTGAATCATTAAATCTATTCTGGTGCAGTTTGCTGTTTAGATAAAAACAAGTCTGATTTAACATTGGGAGTATTTCTTTAAATGTTCTGGAAGTGATATTCATTCAGTTTTGACTTCTACCATTTAATAAAGGAAACCAGAACTCAGCTGGGCAAATAATAGGGAAGCATGTAATACCTTTGTTACGCACAGCTAGATACCGTGCGTAACAAACCGTGGAGGGTGGAAACCGTGGAGTAGTGGTATGTATTTTTTTGTTTTGTTTAGCCAAGAGTTACACTTGAGGCCAAATAAAGGAAATGGCCTGAGAATAGAGTCACAGGCTTGGCAGAACAGTGGGGAGCTTTGGGCTGCAGCCTGTTTATACAGAGGGCTAAGACTATTAAGGCTAAAGAGAAGGGGCAGCCAGTTGTCACATTTATTATATAACTAGGCAGACTAGTTGGAATGGGTTCCTGACATTATAAAAAGCAAAAGCAAAATCAAAAGGTATTGAAAAGAGTGTCAACAAGAAACATTAAAAAGATAACAGGCAAGGCGATGGCATTTAAAACTAATTAACTCAATTTAAGAACTAAACTTAATGGCAGCTAAACTTTGAAAATGTATCATTCATTAAACGCCATCCCCAATAGCTATTTTGTGACATGTAACCGAACCAAATTCAATGGTAATTATTGATATAATTTATAATCCAAAATATTGCTGACTAAGAAACGTGCAGGATTTAACATGGGAACTATTTTTTTCTGTTCAACATTTTAAACAATTTATACATTTCCTGAGTCAGTGCTTTGCTAACCATTCACTATGCATGTCAGTTTTTATCTTGCTTTTGAAAGATCACAATGGTCAAGTAATACATTTACAAAACTTTTAGTTCACCCATTTCAAAACGGGTGTTGAGTTTACCTTAGAAAGTTTATATCCCTTTTAAAATATCCATAGAAAGAAATTGTACTTCAGTGTAATGTAAGTTTATTTAGACTAGTGGTCCTCTGGGGTTTCTCATTTTTAATTCATTCTTTGTTACTTTTTACTATTTGCAAAAACTTGCTTGCAAAACTTTTTCCGCAAATGTCAAATTCTCTCTAATTGCTATGGAAAAATGAAAGGCAACATGACTTTTGGACGCAGGGTCAGACTGAAAGCAAAGCTTTTGAAGATGATGTTGTTTTAAATGTTGTAAAGTCAAAAATAATTTGGATTATCATATACTCCTGTGAGGAAAATAGGAAAGGATTTAGTTACGCAAAAGCCACAACCACAATTACAGTTCAGCAGTGCAGAGGTCAAATTTTTTTTTTATAAAAGGGCTTGTAGTCAAAACCTAAACCACCTGCATCGCAGTTGCCTTCTAGACTTATCTTCATTTCCAGTTATTAACTTTCCTTTATAAATCAAATGGGCCCAGATTAACTCTACCCACATCTGCATTTCCCCAACTCCAACACACTTAGTTCATAGTGTAAATAAACCTATATTGCATTAATGTACAATTTCTTCCTGACTATTTTAAGAGAGGCATTAACCGTTCCAAGGTAAACTCAACACCTGTTGTAAAATGAGAGAATGAAAGTTCTTGCAAATGTATTATATGGCCAGTGTGATGATTCCAGGACAAGATCAAAATTGGACCAAGTGTGATTCTGAAGATTCCTGTATTTTATTCTCAAATAGCCAGTCCTTCAGTGCAGTGACTGAGGAAGTATTTTTAGGCTTAACAAGACAACATCATGGCAAATGGACAGCTGGCGATTAATGACATGAGACATGTCCACAAATCATGAGGTTAAGATAATCGCACATAGTCAGCCTGTGCTTTGCTCTCATGGTTTATGATATTATCTGATCCCATTCTTTAAATTGCAAGTTTGTAATTAGTCCATGTAAGTTTACTGTCATCAAACTAGACATGCATGTTTGAACAATTGAGCAATTTGTACTTAATTTATCTCAATAAGTGCATAATGTCCAATCGCGATAATTTTCTACTGCTTCTGCATTCAATCTCATTTTGTTTGCTAATGTAATCTTTTCACAAGTAAAGCATTTTAGTGTTGGACTCCACATTTGTGGAAAGCAACGTTTTGAATGAGAAGACAAAATCTACTTATCATGCACTTGATCTTTGGCTTTTCAGAGGCAAGTGTACAACAGTAGCTTACCAATGCCGCAAAAGATGCCAGATGTGCAGCCTTTAAGTAGGTCTCCAGCTGAAAAATCATTGGAAACTAAAGTCAGCTTCTCAAAGTTTGACCAAATATTTGATCTAATATCCACATTTTATTAAAAAAACTGAACATAGTTTAGAAATATAAAACCCAATACAGTTGCAGAGGATGCACTAACCTTTCCTGGCCTCATGGGATCCATTGTATTGGAGGTTCTCCTTCCAAGACCCAGTGGGCTGTCAGTGCAACTAGGTGTCAGGCGGAAGAACCTGACTACCTTAAGATGTTTCATGGTTTCAATGGATTTAAACACATTTTAAAAATTTCCGAAAAATATAAACATTTTTAAAAATGTCATTGGATTCCAGCAGCAGAATTATTTAACATTGCATTTGAATACTAGAAATGTCATCATGTTTATTACAGCTCCTTGCCATTATAATGGTGAAGTTCAATAAAGTTTCTAAAGGGCCTGTCCCACCCACTTAGGCGAGTTTTTAGGCGAGTGCAGGAGAATCTGCGCACGCCACATGATCGCCACATGGTCGCCACATGTTCGCTGATGGTCTCTGGTGAGTCTCCTTCATGGTCGCGAGGAGTTCCCGCATTCTGGGAACTAGTCGCGGCCTCAGTATGGTCACCGCAAATTTTTCAACATGTTGAAACATTTTCTGCGACTAAAAATTGGTTGCCATGGAGAAAATCGATAATCCTGTAGTCGTAGGTGCAGTTGTAGTGGGGTCGCCATGTAGTTCTACTTAGTCGAGGTAGTCGTAGGTAGTTTTAGTTAATCGCCTTTGCTGACCGGTCATTTTCATTGGCTCATTGTGGAAAAAAAATGTAAGCACGAGTTTTCAGAACCAAGGATAACCGACCAGTAATGTTAAATGCCCGCCGAACTTCACAGCTGTGTATCTCTGGCTTATTAAAAGTTGTCTGGTTTCTTAAAAGTGTCTCCACTCCTTCTCCCCCCTCCCCCCCGCTCTCCCCCCTCATCCCCCCTCTTTTAAAGGGCTTACCGTACGCTGTGCTAGACGACTTAACCTTCCTGTACATCACGGTGTATGTCTGTATCACCTTGGCTTTACACCTTGTGAATTTCAGACAGCGCTCCCCCCGCTTGCCCTGGCCCCCGCCTTTGCGATGTGTTTGTGTGTGTGTGTGTGTGTGTGTTCCACTCTGACAGTTGCCGTTCCAATTCCCGTTTTTTCAGGCGAGTGCCGGCAGCTTGACAGTCGCCGGCAGTCCTCTGAAAAATCGCCTAAGTGGGACAGGCCCATAACTTGCTTTGTGCTTCTCTGGAAGGTTGACTGGGCATTACCTGGTCCAAGTCTGTTTGTGCATCTAATGCAATTTCTCATACCAGACCTGCATTAAGTTGCATGACTCCCTTCTGAAGAATTGTGGAGGAAATTAGCCCACATTACACCAGGTACTGTCATCACTGATCAGTCCTGAGTCAGACATTCCATTGTGGAGAGGTAGGCTGTCGTCCCCTGCTAAGGCCTCCTCTTTTAACTTCCCACTATTTGCCCCCCACTAACCACAATCAACCCTGACCATGCCACAATACCTAGAATATCTTGTCCACCAATTCAAGATCTATAATTATCTGAGCCCCTATCTTCCTGTTGCCCCAACCCTTCTAATCATTTGACATTTTGATATCCCGATTGACTTTCATTCATGTGATTCTCCAGTATCCTAATTGCTTGAACCTTTGATGTTCTCACGAACCAACTTTCCAATGTCCTATTGCCTGACGTTCAAATCTCCTGATTGCCTAATCCTCTGTTCAATAAACGCCAATATTCAAATATCCTTAGCATATGATCCTCTGATGTAATCATTGCCCAGTTCCAAATATCCAACCTCGAATATTCTGACTGCCTGACCCACACCTTCGCATGGATACCCTGACCTTCCAATGTCCTCGGTGAAGACCAAAACCTTCAAACCACAAACTCCGTACCTGCACCCCTAATCAATTTTGAAACCTCTGATAGCCACCCCTCATTCCCCTGATCATGGTCCTCTGATGGCTGATCATTGCACCCTTCATCGCCACCATCACACATCCAGACCCTTCTTCCATCCTTTACTGCCCACATCTCATCCATAACTGGTCCCATATGGGGCATTTTCCTTAATGAACCCTGCAGCATATGAAGATACAAGTGTAAGGTTGCTGCTCCTATAATGCATGAAGCATTGGGCCTCATTTTGGAGATACACAAAGCCTGGATTGTTTTGACAGTTTGCAGCATCAGCCATTTGTCGCACTTCCATATTTTGAGCTTTTAATTATGAGCTACTATTGTCAGGCATTTCCATTGGTGCTTCACTTCCTCCATTCAGCACTGAAGATAACCAAGATCAGATTCGGAAATTTGGATTTTAACCCACTATCTTCTCACTTGTCCACTTAAAAATATAGTTAAAATCTGACTCATCGTGATCCTTGCTATCCAAGGTGATGCTAGTTACCCAGTGCCTGACAACACGTAATACACAAAGTACTCTGAAGAAAATACCTGGCCCACTGAGTTACTCCAGCACTGTGTTTTACTCAAGATTCCAACTTCTACAGTTTCTTGTGTCTCATGATTATGTGTAAGGTTTGGGTTGAATACGATTTTAATAGTATTACAAGTTTTGAAACTCATCTGGAATCAAGCCAAGCTGGCTCATTATGCAATAATGCTAAAGATATTATAAATAAACACACTAAATAAGTAAGTTCATTAATACATGTAGTGGGGCACATATAGGGCTCTGTAATGCTGGAAGTGGGTGTCTTGTGCTGGTTACCCCACCCAAGAAATTCTTGTGGATGGTGATGTCAGTATTGGGTGCAGACTTATAAAAATAATTATGCCTTCGGGCATTCAGACCAGCTATAGTTGTGTTGGGTTTGAGTCTATATTTAATTTTACACCCCAGCAGATATCTAGTTCCAGACTTGCATTTCACATAAATGGCTATCCACAGTGTGGACTACAAGTGCAGAGTTCTATTCAACCCAGAGACTATCACAGCCATACTCAGCCTTGGACCAGAGCCCAATTTCGAACCATCAACTGCCCCCCCCCCCCCCCCACTTCCCTCTATAGCTTAGAGGGATGAAAATCAGACAATTCCCGCTGGCAAAAATGAAGCTTGGTTAACAAACCATTCTTTTAGCTTTGATTAGCTAACTCAGCACTAATCAGAAGTGGAAGTCCCTGAGCGACATGGCTAAGACACTTTTTACCTAACATGAGCTAACTGCAGAGTAGTTCAGTTCAGCAATTTATTTTTGGCATCTGCACACTGAAAGACACATTTTTGAAACTTGAATGACATATCCATTCAAGGAGTTTTTTTTAAAGTAACTTCAATTTGAACGTTAAGATCCTTTACACCATTGACAAGTGGTAGCAGTCCTGGTGGTTGCTGGACTCTCGGTACAAAACCCTGACTTCAGCAGATGCTTTCGAGGAGAGCTGATATGGAATGACAGATGAATGAGGTTCTTCTGCAGCAGTTGTGAGAACTGATATTACAAGTTTAATTTAGGCATACATTTTAAGGCTTGGCTCTGATAAAACCCAGAGTCTGTAAGTTGAAATATTTTAATAACCATATCAGTGATTATTGCATGTGATCTATTCAAATTAGCACACTCATTATGCAATCTCTTTCTGAATATAGTTCCTCCTCAATCCTGCAGCCATTGAAGAAGTACAATGATGCACAATTCAAGCACCTTGTTTGATTTGAGTACTTTTGGTTTGATTTTGTCACTTAATCTTTGTGTTCACTCCTTCTGCAGGGTTATCCTTCTCAACTACCTGGACATTCCCTGGACATTTATGCAGAATTCCATGAAAAAGAAGGCAGCACAACCGCACCTTCCTACAGCAGAATATTTCTTTAAAATTTGTCACTCATGACTGCCCCCAACTGTGTAGGGTTTTTAATCTGCCATTTTCTTATAACATTTACCATTTAATAGGAACCTGAGGGGCACATTTTGCACACAGAGAGTGGTGGTTATATGGATCGAGCTGCCAGAGGAAGTATTGAGACAGGTTCTATAACAACACTTAAGAGACATTTCTACAGGTACATGGATTGGAAAAGTTTAGGGGGATATGGGCTATACACGGGTAGGTAGGACTAGTGTAGATGTGGCATTTTGGTCGGCATGGACAAATTGGGATGAAGGAGCTATTTCTGTGCTGCATGATTCTATTTGAAGAAAAGATACTCATTTTTGGGTCAGTGGGTGACACTGTCTGCTATGAGATGTGGGTTCAAATGAAACCTTGGAAACCTGTCAGAGGTGTTGAGTATTAAACATGATGTTAAAGTTAGGGCCCATATACCCTCTTAGGACTGATGTTGAATAATCTGTGGTGCAAAATAATTAGAGGGCAATTTCTCCTGTCCATGGGCCAATTGTTAAAATCAATACATTATCTGCTCATTGCCACTTTGCTGTTTGTGGGACTTAGCTGTGCACAACTTGGCTGCTATATTTGTTACATTACAGCAGTGACCAGACTTCACAGGAACATGTTTGTTGGCTGGAAAGCACACTGAGGTCATTAAAGGTGAAACAGAAATACAGGTTCTTTCCTTTCAATTTTCCTCTGCAAATTCCCATCAGGTGAAACCACACTTTATTGTACCTCAGCTAATAGGCTATTTAAACATAAGGCCGCGCTGTACTCGCCTAACCTTTCCCTTTAGCGGGAAAAAAAAGCTGGCAAGCTCAGGAACAGGGAAACACAGACACATGATCCATAGGTTATTTTTAATTAAATATATTTGATCTAATAGAAGATTTAAAGCAAAACATTTGGCAAGAATCGACAGAGAATGATGTAACTGATATCCCACTCTTGAACAGACCTTGACCTGTACTTAATGTGAAATGTTCATCTTACATTTTCTTGGCCTCATGAGGAGGACAACGAGATCAGTCTTTGGGACCTGTGAGCTCCTATGGCCATTATATCATTTGTGCTTGGTAGGAACGTGCTCAGGAAAGCCATAATTGGTTTTGAAGCATAGGAAAGAACTGCAGATGTTGGTTTAAATCGAAGGTAGACACAAAATGCTGGAGTAACTCAGCGGGACAGGCAGCATCTCTGGACAAGAAGGTCTGAAGAAGGGTCTCGACCCAAAACGTCACTCATTCCTTCTCTCCAGAGATGCTGCCTGTCACGCTGAGTTACTCCAGCATTTAGTGTCTACCTTTGGTTTTAAAGTAGTTGTAGAAAATAATAGGACTGGTCCACTAGTCAAAGTCCTAATTTGGAGCAAGCAAAATGTCACCCATTTCTTCTCTCCAGAGATGCTGCCTGTCCCGCTGAGTTACTCCAGCATTTTGTGTCTATCTTCGATTTAAACCAGCATCTGCAGTTCTTTCCTACTCAAGTTTTAGAGGGATATAAGTGTAATGCAGGCAAATGGAATTAGTTCAATTACTTGGCATGACCAAGTTGGGGCAAAGGTCCTATATCTGTGCTACATGACTCTATGACTTGAGACTTTCCTGGCAGAGCTTCAGGGCTTTCATTAGAACAGATCATCCTAATAATTATATGCTGGATCAAAAAAGTAGACTTGATGTCTGTCATCATTACTAAATCATCCATAAAGAAGGCTGCTTTCATTTTTACCAATATAGCAAGCTAATGGCCAGAGGGACAAACTTTGCATCACTTTGCTATCTGTATTTACTAGGGTTGGAAAACTGCAATGCAAATGCAAAAGAAGCAGATGTTGGAATTCTGACGCAAAATCAGAAAATGCTAGAATCTCACAGCATCTGTGAAAAGAAAAACAGTTGAAGATCCTTTGTCCAAATCTTTGTGGAAAGATGCGATGCCTGCCACATTCTTCATTACGTAATCACACTTTTATACAGCTGAATGAAGTTACTTCACCGCAACAGAGTGGAATGATGCACAAAAGGCTGAGAATCTTGGCCTGGCCAAGTGGTGGTGGGTTTGTTTGGTATTTTGTATTGTATATATTAGTGCAAAGATCCAGTACCATGACAACTCGGACTTCTCTGGGATTATGAAGCTGCTTATAAATTCAGCAATTTTTTTTTGATAATCTTTGTAGCTGGGAAGTGCCATTTTCACAGATGTCTTGCAGGTGTTGCTAGAACATCACCTGTTGATATCCACAGTGTTTTGCATATAAATAGGTCTTTCTGGTTGGTGAACATCTAAAGAGACAACAAGTCTTAAAATAAATTGCGAAAACCAGCAGTGCTCCAGAAAGAGAAACATAGTTGATATTTCAAATTGATGACCTTTCATTAGAACAATGGAAAGTTAAGATCTAACATGTTTTAAGCAGATGTAGAAGCAGGGAAAGATGTTGGGAAGAAAGAAAAAGGAATGAAAGAAGGGAGAATGGTTGCAATTATAAAAGAGTTATATGGTCAATGATGAAAATGTAGCAAATAGTCAGTGGTCAGGCAACATAAGAGAGAAAATAGGGAAACAGGCAATGTTCCAACTTGTTAGGTTTCTAGCACAACTGTGAAGTGAGAGGTAACTTCTAACTTCAGAAGCTTTAAGATGAAAAGAATGTGGGTAGGTGTGAGAAAACACAAAAGAAAATCAGTGATCATATGGAGGGCAGGAGGGGTTAAAAGGGAAAAGAATAAACGAGTATGGTAAAGCATAATGGTACTAAAAGAAAGGTCTGGATCAGGTGCTTATAAGGAAAGACACACCTATCAGATTTCACCAGTTGTGAGAGAAAATAATGGTCTATTATTGTTGTTGGTGTGAGATACAAAAGCTGGAATTGCTTTTAGCTCCCCCCTCGACTCAGTTGAAAGACACCGACAGTCTTTCCAGGTGAGGCAGAGGTTCACTTGCACCTCTTCCAACATCAACTGTATCCGCTGTTCTAGGTGTCAACTCCTGTACATCGACGAGATCAAGCGCAGGCTCGGCGATCGTTTCGCTGAACACCTCCGTTCATTCTGTCTTAACCTACCTGATCTCCCGGTTGCTCAGCACTTTAACTCCCCCTCCCATTCCCAATCTGACCTTTCTATCCTGGGATCCTCCATTGTCAGAGTGAGGCCCAGCGTAAATTGGAGGAACAGTACCTCATATTTCGCTTAGGAAGCTTACACCCCAGTGGTATGAACATTGACTTCTCCAACTTCAAATAGCCCTTGCTTTCCCTCTCTCTCCATCCACTCCCCTGCCCGGTTCTCCCACCAGTCTTACTGTCTCCGACTACATTCTATCTCTGTCCTGCCCACTCCCCTGACATCAGTCTGAAGAAGGGTCTCGACACGAAACGTCACCCATTCCTTCTCTCCATAGATGCTGCCTATCCCGCTGAGTTACTCCAGCATTTTATATCTACCTTCGATTTAAACTAGCATCTGCAGTTCCTTCCTACACAATAAGTATCTTGTTATGAACTGAAAAGAATAACTTGCAAATTATAGTGCATGGCAAGTTTGCCAGTAATTTTTACCGCAACCAGTAGCTTAAAGGAGATATAAACCAAGTTTAAACAGAGTATAATTGAATATCAGATTCAACATCCTGCTCTATAATAGTTCAACATATGCCAGGGTTACTGGAAGGATAAAAGTGTTGTGAACATCTGCTATTCCCATGGTTCTCTGTATCATTCCAAAATTAATTATATTTGTATGCATTTTGACAGTCTGTATTCTGTGTGTTTGACTGTTAAATGGCTGAGCATGTCATTCAGTTATATCATAATTCTTTTGATGAAAGTGGGTTTCATCAGGACAATTCATCCCTGGACTTGACCACAGACATTATCCAAACAAAGGTGAATTCCTGAAGTGAGGTGAGACCTACATCAGACAATATTTAGTCTGGCTCAGTTCTATGGTAAAAATGAAGTCAATATGTATGAAGAGGGGAACATCACTGTGGTTGGTCTCATCCCTTGCACAATTGTGAGTGTTGGAGGTCATTCAGCTAATTACTAAAAATCACTCCCTGCCTTCCTCAGGCAGCGTCCTAGACTCCACCTTCTTCAGCAGCTTCATTATTGACAATTTACCATCAAAAGGTTAAAAGTGGAGAGTTTTGCTGATGATTGTGCAATTTTCAATTCCATTTGCAACTCCTCTGCAAATAAGTCAGTTTGCACCTGAATTCAGAAAACATTCAACATGAACTGAGATACAAGAAACTGCAGATGCTGGTTACTACAAAAGACACAAAGTGCTGAAGTAATTCAGTGGGTCAGGCAATATCAATGGAGAACATAGGCGACGTTCTGACTAGGACGGATGTACAGAGCCATTCTTTTATTGTCACTAGATCTAGATCTTGAACCTCTGAATGAGTAAATGGATAGTAGATGTTTGAGGTTGAGACCCTTCAGGACTGAAAGAGTTGAGGTGAGATTGCTAATATAATGAAGAGAGTGGGGTGGGTATCTGGCAAGCAATAATGATCCAGGAGAGGACGTGTGGATTTGTGAATGGAATCAGGTTGGGGAGGAAAGGGTGGAGATAATGGTTGTGGTTGATTGAGGAAATAATTGCCGGCAGATGATGGAAGCTGATTGGAAAGAAAGTTGGAGTGTGAGTCAAAATAAGGGAGGTAGAGTGGGAACATGGGCTCAGCTGGGAAGGAGGAGCCCAGTGTGAGGAATGTGTGAGTGATCAGCAAATGGAGTGGGTAGGTTCTTATCTTCCGACTCAAATGTTATGCTCATTTTGGCATTGCTTGCTGATTCTATCACCCCTTTCCATTGTCTGAGGTAGACTGAAGCAAACACTTGGGTAGTCACGCCTTGTGAGATCATGAAATTTCCTTCAGCATTGCTCTCCTATAAAGGGTTCATTGTAAAGGTGCATACCACAGTATAGCAACCATAATATAGCAACTTCTTATGATGTGACCAGCTTTTTGTACCCTACTCTTTCACTGATCTACAGCATCTCATTGACTAGGTCTGGAATGTCCCTTTGAGTGATTTTAGAGATGATCACCCTCTTACCTTTCCTCTTTGACAGCCAGAGAAGTGTGTCTTTTATGTTGAAGCCTTTCTCTGAATGTTGTGCAGCAAGGATTAGAAAGATGCATGAAAATGTCTGCTGGTTCTACCAGGGATCCTCAGGTGTTGTTTTAGTGCTTGTTTCTAGATGTTAAACACTTCAATACCATTTCAAATTCGATGTTGATCAATTTTGCTATTTTTTATAATGATCCTGATTGGGTGTGAGCTCTAATTACTACCATGTTTTAGCACCTGAAAAATGGATTGGATCCAATTTCTAGGCAATTGAGGATGACTATATTTGTAATGTTGAGCATAGGTTTCAACTACTTATGTAGGAACATAAGAAATAGGAGCAGGAGGACACCATTCAGCTCTGCGTCATCCACTAGTCAACCAAGTAAATAGCTGATCTTCATCTCAATCACCGTTTTCTTGCCCTATTCCCTGAATTCCTTCAACATCCATATATTTGTTTTGAATACAATCCACCATTGAGCCTCCACAGCCTCCTCTGTAAGTAAGTACGCAGAGTTTCCAATGACTTTCAGGAAACTAGTTTCAGCTGGGCATTGATCGCACAGTCTTCCATTCTCAAGCCAATCCAGATGTAATCCTATAAGTAGATACTAGCTACTAGAGCTGTAAATTCCCTATGGGAGCTTGTTGGGAAGGCAGAATTAGAATTGACACCTGGACAGGAGAGAAATTACTTCCAGTGCCACTTATGTATGCTGTGGCTTTATTTATTGCATTGTTCATTCCAGTTCAATGGAACAATTGAAAACTACTTCCCTTCAGAGAAGTATGCAGATGCCTTCCAACATTAAAGGGAACATGACACAGAGTAGCAAAGTGTCATCGAGCCGCTTTGCACTGCACGTAAATTTAAGCACAACACTCGCAAGAATGTGAACAATTAGGTTGATCTGATCCATTGTAGAAGCTCTGGCAACAGTTCAGTCATTAGGCATCTCTGAACTTTGCTCGGATTTTGACATACACGTTTGCCCACTGTGCTTGGAATGTAGTATTTGGCCAGGCAGCAACTCTGACAGGGGATATAGTTTCCTTTGAAAAGAAATCAAATAGAACAATAAACCATCAAAATATTTGGAGTCACATATTGAAGACGACCGCACTTCCTTTAAACTGGAAAAGTATGGAGGTGGGATTGCAGGAAATGCAGCAATGGAGAGATCCTTTTCTGGAAATGAGCACCTCTACACAGTCAAAGTCCACCCTTTGATTTCTGACCACATTCCAAACCACCCTTCATACCAGGCAGCAAGTGGAGGGGAGGTCTGATGTAATGAGGAGTAAGTTGAAGGAATCATCTCTCTCACCTTTTCACACATACTTTGTGATGCATGAAGCACATCATAGACTTGATGAGAAAAGTATGTTCTTAGGGAGCTAACATTTCACAAATTTTGCACAACTATTACCTGCTACGGCACATGTCTCGGTGACGTACTTTTCTGTTAAAGGGGCAGGCAGCATCTCAGGAAGAGCCAGCTGATGCTACGATACTGCAGCCAGGCACTCCCCTCTGGTCAGGCTGCTCCAATATTAACATGTGTGGGCTTATTTCAATACTCAAATAGCCAGGCACCTTGACTTTAGAAGCAAATCCATTTCTGTGATTGAAACCTCGTCTAAAAGACATGAAATTCATAGTATATCTGGTTAACAATTTATATAAATATTACACTCAATCTCTATGTATTGGTCAACTGGATTTAACTTTTCCCCTTGGAAAGTTAAGTGTCCTGTGCCCATGATCAGCTATATATTGTTCGATCAGACATATACACCTCACACATTGTGGCATCTGATAAAATTGGGGCTTTAATAGTTTTTCATTCACTTAGGTGGACGGATATTGTCATTTCAGTGGGTTTTTTCTGGGAGACCAGCTGTTGTTACTTATCATTTTAAAGTATTTTGCCTCATACTAACTACCAGATGCTAGATATGAAAAAAAGACCGTTAGAAACTTAACTTCGATATTAATAATTTCTCCCTGGCCAGAAATCTCTAACATGCTTCAAATCTATTTAAATATGATCACAAAATATACCATTGCATCAACTTCAAACAAAGAAACACATTTTCAGTTGGTTCACCGACGAAAAGCTTAATTTCTGTTCCAGCTTTCGCGACTTTAAGATGTCCCCAAACGTTTTATATTGAATGAGTACCTTTGAAGTATAGGCACTGATGTAATGGAGAAATATGATAGCCAGTTTTCACAGACCAAGTCCAGTAAACAATAAGAAGATAGACACAAAAAGCTGGAGTAAGCCAGCGGGACAGGCAGCATCTTTGGAAAGAAGGAGTTTCGGGTTGAGACCCTTCTTCAGACAGTTACTCCAGCTTTTTGTGGCCTGTCCCGCTGAGTTACTCCAGATTTTTGTTGCCTGTCCCGCTGAGGTACTCCAGCTTTTTCTGTCTATCTTCGGTGATAATGACCTGAAAATATGTTCTCTGTACCAACACTGGAATGACATAACAAATTTTGTACACATGTCTCCAATGGAAATTGAATCCATGACTTTGGAACTTAATGACAAGAGTGTTACCCGAATGCCTTGCCTGTTCTTTGCATCATCAAAACAGTTGAAAAGGCAATATTTGGTGAAATTGTCCATGAAATGAACATTATATACTGTGGCACTGACGTAACAGAAATAAAAACAGAAAATACCGGAAGCACAGCAGGTTAGGCAGCATCAATGGAACTAGAAGCAGTTAATGGTTCACAGCTGGGAGTCTTTCATATTTCAAGCTTTTAGAGATGGTTTTTTTTACCTTCTTGATTTCGCTGAGTAATTTTTTGAAATTGTAATTACGATACATTATCACCAGTGTCATCAAATGCAACTTTGTTCGAAGCAATTGCAGAGATTTTCAACAGGCAGTAAAATAACCAGAGCCATAGTGTGTCCAAGTTGGTTGATGCGGACAAACTGTCATTAAAATCAGCTTAAGTTAACCAAATTTCTCCAAAGAGGCACAAGAAAATGCAGATGCTGGAATTTTGAGCAAAAAAAATAAGGTGCTGGAGGCAGTCAAGAACAAAGCGCTGGAGAAACTCAATGGTTCAGGCAGCATCTAGTGGAGAAAATGGACAGACGACGTTTCATGTCTTCAAACTCCTCAGTCCAACATGTGCATGCATGCCTTGAACATTACATTGATCAAAATTACATATCTATTGGCATTTCAATTTGCTTATTTAACAGAAATTACTATTTTGTAGGGTTGTTTCACATTTATTTCTTATTGAAAATTGGTAGTTTGGAAAGTTAGAGATGCCACACTAATGTGGAGTGAAGCACATAAGATGATCAACTCCCTACAAATGAATGCATAATTTCCAGTATTTACTTTCTTTCAAAGTTAAAATTAATTCTATCAAGTATTTGAATGGTTTCTTCGTGTATCTAAATGAGCTTGATTTTCTTGAAAAGCATTACCGTTCCCTATATATCTGTCACCAATGTAATATTCTGAAAGATGTTTGCTTCGCATTTCCTGTGTTTAGAGAATTTCTCCTGAGCCACAGTGCCAGAGCATCAACTCCACATTAATTACAGGGAGGACTCTGCCAGCCAAAGGTGGGTCTGGATAGTCATGGTGCACTTTTAATGACTATTTGTTCCGATGGAGAAGAATGGCTGCAAGGGAGAGAGATCATTTACATTTTATTTAATTAAATCAATAAACTTATATGTATTTAATGATTTTAAGTTTGCTTTAAGTTTTGAATCAGTTTAAAATTAATTAGATTAATTAACTGATAAAGTAACAGATCCTGTAAGCTTCTCTTAATCACTCTCCCAACTTGTACTGCCACTTTCATCAATCCACAGAAATCCATGTTCCCCTAGATCTCTCTTTTCATGCACCCCTTTTAGAATTATGCCCACTAATTTATGTTGTCTTTACTCTGTATTTAATTTCATCTTCCACCTATTTGCCCATTTTGTCAAGCAATTAATATGTTGCCTTATGGCATAATTCACAATGTCTCCAAGTTTTGTGTGAAAATTTGGAAATAGTGCCCAGGTTCATGTCATTCATATATATTAAGAAAAGCAATAGTGGTAGTACCAACTCCAGTGGACACTTCTTTGTTAAAAAACCTTTTAACTACTAGTTCTGGTCGCTGTATTCTATTCAAGCTGTTATAGACCTTTATATTAAGTGGATTTGAATCCTGATTACATTTGTTTTGTGAAACTGTATCAAAAACATTTAGGAAGTCTATAATCCTATGTATGAGCCATCCAGCTGCTCCGCTCCTCATGTGGAACCTCATCATCCACATTTACCTAGAAATTGCAGCTTCATTCTCAGTCAGTAAAGGGTAAATTGTATACGTAGGAAGGAACTGCAGATGCTGGATTAAACCAAAGATAGACACGGAATGCTCGAGTAACTCAGCGGGACAGGCAGCATCTCTGGAGTCAAGTCAAGTCAAGTCACATTTATTTATATAGCACATTTAAAAAACAACTCTCGTTGGCCAAAGTGCTTTACATTTGTTATAAGAATAGTATAAACAAACAAACTACATATATATATACATATAGCCCTCGCTCAGAGGACGTCAAGAAAGGCTTGGGAGTATAGATAAGTTTTTAGTCTTGACTTAAAGGAGTCGATGGAGGGGGCAGTTCTGATGGGAAGGGGGATGCTGTTCCACTGTCTAGGAGCTGCAACCGCAAAGGCGCGGTCGCCCCTGAGCTTATGCCTAGACCGCGGGATATTCAGCAATCCCAAGTCGGACGATCTGAGGGACCTGGAGGTGGAGTGGTGGGTGAGAAGATTTTTAATGTAGGTGGGGGCAAGCCCATCGAGGGCTTTGTAGACATGGAGGAGGATCTTGAAATGTATACGGAACCGCACAGGGAGCCAGTGGAGAGAGGCCAGGATCGGGGTGATGTGGTCCCTTTTTCGGGTGCCCGTCAGGAGTCTCACTGCGGCGTTTTGGACCAGTTGACAGGGAAGATTGGCTGATGCCAGCGTAAAGGGAGTTGCAGTAATCTAGGCGGGAGGAGATAAATGTGTGGATGATCTTTTCGAGGTCATCAAAGTGGAGGAATTGTTTGATTTTAACTATCGTCCGAAGCTGAAAGAAGCTAGCTTTTTACCACGGCATTGACTTGTTTGTCAAATTTCAGTGCTGAGTCAAATATCACTCCAAGGTTTTTGACGTGAGGTTTGAGTAGTGGGGTAAGGCTTCCAAGGCTGCCTGCTATCATTTTGATTGAGTCTGAGGGGCCGAGAAGGATGACCTCAGACTTACTCTCGTTTAGTTGGAGGAAGCTCTGGAGAGAAGGAATGGATGACGCTTCGGGTCGAGACCCTTCTTCAGACTAGAGTTTGTATGTTGGCAATGACACAATGTCATTTCAAGTGGCTGCCATTTGCCATTGTGCCATCATCTGGACATGAGGTCACCCTCCACGGAGTGCCACTCCCAAATTATATTGCTCTTCATTGCTTTACGGGATGCATTCACTTCCTATTTGCAGAAGCTCATCTTCCACAATGCACCACTTTATGAACTGCAGACTAGATTGAAGCAATGCAGACACAAGGGTATGCAGATGTTGGTTTACTAAAAAAGACACAAAGTGCTTGAGTAACTCAGCGAGTCAGGCAGCACCTCTGGAGAACATTGATAGGTGATGTTTTGGGCCAGGACCCTTTTTCTGACTGATTGTTGGTGGAGCAAGCTGAAAGAGAGATGGGATCTGGTCAAAGTCTGGCAAGTCATAGGTGGACCTTTTCTATTCTTATCTCGCACTTTTTGTACTTTTATCTCTGGCCTTTGTCAAACCATCTGCCTATCAGAAACCCGTCTCATCCATCTGTATCCACCCGTCACTTACCAGGCTTTGTCCTGCCCACCACCACAATTAGTCTGAGGAAGGGTCCCAACCTGAAATATCATCTATCCATGTTCTCCAGAGATGCTGCCTGACCTGCTGAGTTGTTCCAGCAATTTGCTCCTTTTTTTGAAGTAGTGCAGGTTTGCATTAACTAGTGCTACAGATTTTTGTGTAGAGGTTTTGCACAAAGTGTAAGAATTTTGAACTCCCTGCTGATGCATCCATTCAATCAACAGTGCAGTTAATATCAGCCGCAAACCTGGATCATTCTAATGAGTACTAATTAGTAGTGTGCTACCTGCAGTGCGATCAATAGCCATGTGTTGGTTTCACTTTTTTTTTTAATCCCTTCACACATTTTGGGGCCGATTTAATTTTGCCCAGAAAGCTTGATCTATGTAAGGTGCCTGTCCCAGACAGATAGCAGTAACAGCCAAGCTGTGTCTCATCAATGGATTGAAAAGAGACAATTCCTTTCACTTATACATGTCAAAACAATTTCAGACTTCTGCAAGAGGCATGATATCATTCAATCGGTGTTCATTTCATTCAGGTAATACCTGGATTTTTGACAGGGAAAGTTTTTATATGAAAGCAGAGCCAGACAATCAGAGAGAGTCGTGGCAATTTCACAAGGTCCTGATATCATTGATTGAACATGAGTTACTCCACTGACATGTGTATAGCGGGAAATCATGCCCACAGCAGGAAGGGATTTCATTCTGTGAATGCAATTCTTTCAATGCCAAAAGCATTATCACAAATACGGCCATTGACTGCCCATGATTAGGGCATGACTCATTCACTTTGTCTCCATTTTCTTGGCACAGGAAGTTCTGAGTCTGGTTTGCTGCGAGAAGGAGCATGATCGTGAATAAATGTTCAGTGTTTTTACGCAGTATTCCTATACCTTTTCCCTTCTGTTGGATGATGGCTTAATCCTTCTGTTTTCATTTGTTGAACTCTTTTCCTTTCTCCATACAGGAAACAGACTCGTGACAGAAATCGTTGACAATTTCATCAGTGTGAATTGAAAGGTGAAATCTCAAACCCAGGAACTCTTGGAGAGCAATCAATTGAAAACATCAGAAGCTTCATGACTCAGGTACCTGGACCCATCAGCACATTTCTCAAAGTCTTTACCATAATTGTTACTAAATGATACTATATTTGATAATGGAAACACTGGACTCTAAAAAGATGATTTTAATCCAACTGCCAAGTACTAATAGTGCAAAAGGTGTTTAAGCTCTGTCCCCTCATGACCCCACCCTGTCATTTATATGTCTATGTCCTGAGTTCATCAAGCAAGGATGTTACTTTTATTTTGTCTCCATGCAAATTCCAGTCCAACAGCAACCACTAGCAGCAGCAGCAGTGCTCCATTGAATTTTGATTTCCAGAAGGAATTTAACAAGGTTTTGCCTGGAAGGAAAGTCACAAGATAAGAGCCCATGGTATTGGTGGTGGCATAGAAATATTTGGGAAGATAACTTGTGAGGAAGAAACAAAGAGTTCACAGGGAGATATTGACAGGGTAGGTGAATGGGCACAGGTCGGCAAATGGAGTGCAATGTGGGAAAATGTGAAGCTGTTCAGTTGAGAAGGAAGAACAAAAAAAACCAGAGGATTGTTTAAAATCTGAAAATTCGCAGAAACCTGTAGTACTAAGGGATTTAGGCTACCATGTGCATAAACACAGAAAGTGAGCATACAATGCAGAAGATACAGTCAAATTTAATGGAATATTGGCCCTTATATCAAGAGATTTGGAGTAGGAAAGGATGGAAGTCTTACTGCAACTAGGGACTAGTGAGACCACAACTAGGGACTAGTGAGACCACAACTAGAGTAATGTGAACCGTTCTTCCTCTCCTTTTTAAGGAAAGATATAATCTCATTGGAAGCAGTTCTGACAACGTTCACTGAAATGGTCCAGTGGTTGTCCTCTGAGAACCTCAGCATGTTAGGACTCAATTCATTGAAGTTTGGAAGAATGGAATCGATCTTATTAAAACATCTTATAAAATATTATCACCATGTTATAGAAAAGATGTTGTCAAGCTGGAAAGGGTACAGAGAAGATTTACAAGGATGTTTCCAGGGCTAGAGAGTCTGAGCTACAGTATAAGGAGGGGTTGAGTAGGCTGGGACTCTATTCCTTGGAGCACCGGAGGATGAGGGGTGGTCTTATTGAGGTGTATAAAATCATGAGAGGAATAAATTGGGTAGATGCACAGAGTCTCTTGCTGAGAGTAGGTGAATCGAGGACCAGAGGTCATAGGTTTAAAGTGAAGGGGAAAAGATTTAATTGGAATCAGAGGGGTAACTTTTTCACACAAAGGGTGGTGGGTGTATAGAACAAGCTGCCAGAGGAGGTAGTTGAGGCAACATTTAAGAAACAGTTAGACAGATACATGGATGGTTTGGTGGGACAGGTTTGGTGGGATATAGACCAAACACGAGTAGGTGGGACTAGTGTAGCTGGGACATGTTGGCTGGTGTGGGCAAGTTGGGCCGAATGGCCTGTTTCCACACTGTATCACTCTATGACTATATAAAAGTCTTAGGTGGTTCGACGGGGTAAATGCTGAGGAGATGATTCGTCTCATGGTCTCAGACAAAGGGGACACACGTTTAAGGCTGAAGAGGTAGAATTACTTTTCTCAGAGTGTGGTGATCTCATTGCCATGAAAATACTTATTTATAAGCCGAGATGGATAGACTTCAAACCAATAATGTTATGGGGAAAAGGGGATGAATGTAGATTTGAGGAAAGTCAGATTAGCATGACATTACTGAATCGATAGTTAGGCCTGAGGGGCTGAATGGCCTACTCCTGTTCTCACTTATAGTCTTCCTGTGCTCTGAGCAACGATAAATTATTTGGTTTTTTTCTTCAATGTTCCTTAGATGCCAAGAAGAGCAGATGTTCTTGTGTTCTCTGTCCCACTTACAGCTACCCTCCCAACCCTCCAAACAAGATCTTGTTGATTTCCTTTCCTTCATCCCCGTTTCCCTGCTGGTAGTTCTATCTCGCATCACTTTGCTTCATCTTCTGTGCTTGGATACAGGGAGGAGTCACTACCATATGAATATGGGGCACAGGATTTTAAAACTCCTCGACTGGAACGTGTACTTTGTCGCTTATTTAGGTAACATTCCTGCCCTAAGTTGCAGTCAGACCCAAACTCATTCTGTAGCCAAACATGGTTGTTCCCAACCATCGTATCAGTTAGGGTGAAACTGCAACTATTATTAGAACATTGTGTGTTGCTGCCAAACAATATTATTTTAAGTTTGGGAGATTTGACAAATTGTTTTCTTCTAAGCAAACTTATTTCTAATAATTATGTGTTGCTGCCAAGCAATATTATTTAAACTTATTATTTTGGGAGTTTTGTCAAAAATCTTTCTTCTAAGCAAGCTTATTTCTAATAATTGATGAAAAATGGTAACCATGCCAAGGTCTCGTGTAATTTAACCGTGGCAGTTTACGAGATTGCTCATTTTGTTTGCAATTGGATCCCCGGGAAAGGATTTCTTTAAGCAAAGTAATTTAGGATGGGAGGTTATGGCATCTGTTGCTTCAAAGGACAGTGGCAGCACTCCGATTGAACACTGTACTGTGGTATCCGTATTAGCTGTGAGACATAATCTTCTGGCTTCATGCATTACAAATTTAACCACTGACATCTATGCACAACAGGATAGATGAGATTTATTTTCTGCAAGGAAATATTCATTAATCTACTGCTGAAATACCTCCCCTGTAGTTTCTTTAGCCTGAACATATTCACCTTTAGTTTCATTTAGACTGGGTTATTAAAACAACCTTTTATAGTCTCTTGGGACATAACTTCCCCAGACAAAGGCTATGGGCTTTTTATGTGCTTTTAACAAAACTGCTCTTTTACGCTCTGAATTATTCTAGATAACAATCAGTATGGACTTGAAATTAGACCTACTTTATTGTGGAGCTGTTCATACTTAATTAACAAAACATTTAAGAGGAAGGAACTGCAGACATTTTAAAAGGGCCTGTGATTATCAGGCCAGCAGTCAACTCATTCCAATTTTGTGATTGTGGGCAGAGGTCCCATTGGAATGACAGAGTTCATGGTTATATAGATGAGTAATCTGTGTGATTTTAAGCATGATGGTGGCGAGGTGAAGCTTTAATGTGAAGTGACTGGACTGGGGAGGGTTGGTGTAGGGGCGGCGACAATTGAAAGAGGAACTGCTTTCACTGATTGAACACGAGAGTATCCGAAGGAGAAAGCCGAAGAGTTGTCTCTGTGTGCACCTTCAGTACACTGGAGTGTTACTTGATGCCGGTAAGGGATTGTTGCTGACTTCAAAAGTGCATACGGAGGGATGCACTGAAGGTCGGTGAAGCAATGCAAAGGGTCTGTAGTGAGGACTGCAGTCTACCTTCTCTTATTGAACATTGAGGGGTTGATACTGGCGTCGACACTCCTCACATAAAGGAAGAAGCTATCAACTCTGGAGACCACATGACTGGCAATGGTGCCACCGATAAAGAAAAGAATGATGTTCTAACACAACTGTGCTTAAACTAACAACGCTGTATGTAGAGATTGACACAAAGAATGTAAAGAGCATTGCACGCTTTTCATTGGTATATTTTTAAATTTATGAATAAAGTTTATTTTTGAAATAAAAAAATAATATGTAATTAATGGTGACAATTATATATATATATATATATATATATACAAGCTCTTTTGATTCTTACAGCTTTACATTTTGTAAATACCCCATGTCATTATACTAACTAGCGCTATTCCAGTCTGAAATTGTAATGTTGTGCACAAACCTGATGCACTGTTATGCTGTCATCTGAGAAAAATTACAAAACAGTGGTGTCTGCTCAGGATATGCTAGCTCAGGACAACTAATGCTTCTGAAAGTACCTGACAAACAGAATCATTAAAAAAATACTAACAATTAAATGAATCATTACAAATATATTAAAACAGTTAAATCAATTAAACTGCTTTAAACAATAAGAAAAACTAAAGCAAACTCAGATACTTATCACAAATATACATTACCACCTGCGTACTCTTTTCCTTGCAGCTATTCCTCTCTGTTCTAATGAATGTACTCCCTGTTGCTGCAACAGGAGCTAGAGTCATATAGCATTGAAACAAGCCATTTGGCCTAAGTTGTCCATGCCGACTAAGTTGGCATTCTGGGTTGTCTCATTTGCCTGCAGTTGACCATATCCCTCCAAACCCTTCATATCTATAAATCTGTCCAAATGTCTTTTGAAAGTCATAATTGTACCCACTTTATAGTTTCTCTGGCAGTTCATTCCAGATATGGACTACTCTAGAACATACAGTAAGTTGTCCATGAAATCTTTGCTCCAAATTATTCTCTATAACTTAGTTCATGCTTTTAACATAAATTCAGGTATTTGGACATTTTCATATTTCCAATCATGTAAATAACACAAAGAGATATTGTCATGAAATTTTGCCTCCGGCTCTTTTGATAAACAATGAGGTGTATGACAGTATGCAATGTAGAAACAATTAGATACGTAACTTTAGAGACCAGGAACTGTAGAAGCTGGTTTACAGAAAAAGACACAAAATTCTGGAGTAACTGGGTGGGTCAGGTAACATCCCTGGAGATCATGGGTAGGTGATGTTTTGGGTTGGGAGCCTTCTTGGACTGATTGTGAATGTGACTGTTGCCAACAACTTGTAACTTGTTGGCAACAGTGCAGAAAATTACAACTTTAGTATTTGATAAAGAGGCAGGAAGCAGCACCGTTGCCTCAGTGCCCTTTGCCCAACTTTTGTTCCATGAAAGATCAAAACATTGTCAATAATACAAGTTATTTTTGGCATTATTGCAAATCTGATGGAATAATTTGACTTGAAGGACATCTGCAGTGACATAATCACAGTTGTCACTAAGTAACCTACGGCTCCTTTCACACATAAAGAGTGACGTGTTGTGAACGTTTGTTGAACCCTGAGCATGCAATAAAGCATCCTGTTAATCTTCCTGGCTACTTCCTGCTGGATACACCCTTTTAAGGAGAATAAAGTGCAAGTATGTTGTTGGATAGTCTATATAAAACTGAGCTTAACATGATCAGTATGGTGGAGATCAACTGTTCCAAAATCAGGTGACCCACCCTGTGTCAGATCAACTCATGTCACGTTTCTCTCGTGCGTCTACAATTTAATGTCTCAAATTTCATTTAGTTTTACATTGGAATCATTCATTTATTTCAGTGGCCTGTGGAAGCACATCATATTTCCTTGCAATGCATGTGGACCTCTGAGTTCCCAAATTCATAAAGTTATCTGTAATTTTTAATGGTCAATGCACTCTAAAGGTGAACTTCAAAGACTTATGTTCCCATGTAGTTTCTAAGTTGCATAATTTTCCATTTGCTTTCATTTGCGAATGGTAACATTCAAGTTTAAAAAAAAAGATAATCCACTACCCATCATGTTGATCTGTTTGTTTCTGACTAATCTGAGCATCATTAATTGCTGCTCATTCCTTTTCTCACTCTTAAAGGACAGAACTCTTCAAATTTTATATACATGTAAATCAACATGGATGCTCTCTTTCATGAGTAGAAAGCCTTCAAATGCTTTCTGTTCATTGTGAACCTGGATCAAAGTGGTTCATTGTGTATTTCATGCTGGCCAATAGCTACATGATATCCTTCTGCATTCTGGTGATATTCAAGCATAAAGACAAATGTATTAAGTCAAAGTATAAAGGCTTGTATTGGTTATCCACCCATCCCATAGAGTTACCTTTATTGAGTCAACCATGGGATCTGAGTGAGTCAAAATCCCATTACCAAGTCACCACGCATGTACACCTCAAATAGGGGATGACTTCAATGTATAGAGGAAGTAGAGAGCTGTAACATTGGGAAGGGCTTCACCTGCACCGTGCTGGGGTCAGAGTCCTGGTGAGTCGCATAAATAGAGTCCTGGACAGGGATTTAAAGTAAATCCAAGGCAGGACGGCTCCAAGAATGGGATGTTTAATAAATCAAGAGACAATAAGAGAGTGGTGGCACAACAGAGTGAGGGGGAAATTTAGCAGCAAGTTCCCCAGATGATTCAGGTGAAGCCCATCCTAAGGGAACAGCTCTCTCCTTCCCCAGGATGTGGCAGAAAATGCAAACCAAGTCATTCGCACGGAGCAAATCCAGAGAGGACATGAAAAAAAAATCAAAAGATGAACAGTCTTTATTTAAATGTACACAATATGTGAAATACCACAATTGCGCAAAAATAAACTGGCTAATTGAGTTTAACGTGGGAGAGTATGACATTGTGCACTTCAGTAAGAAGTATCAAAGACAGGTTATTATCTAAATGTAGAGAGACCACAAATGAGTGAAGCTCAGAGGGATTTCCATGTTCTAGTGTGGGAATCACAAGTTAGTCAGCAGGTCCAACTTATCATTAAGTTAGCAAATTATATTTTGCCCTTTATTGTAAAGAATAAACTTGGAGCTTAAGAATAGCAAGGTTGTGTTACAGTTGTTTAAAATGATGGTTAGTCAACAACTGTTGTTTCTTTTATCCTAAAAATTAATACAATAGCATTTACATTATTTCCAACATGTTCAAATAAGACACGTTATCTACCCTCTAAAATGGCCCTAAAATCTCCTGTGGCACTATGTAAGGGGAAGCAGGAAATCCTCCCTCATTCTTATCCAATATTCATTGAGCATCATTAAAGCAAAATTGATGATCTTGTCATTATTTTATTGATTTTTGTCCAACCATGCTCTGTACAAATTAGCTGTAGAATTTCCAACTTTACAACCGAAACTGTGCTTAAAATTTGTTATTTGCTCCTGGTGCTTTGAGATGTCCTGAGGTTAAAACAAACATATGCTGAAATTTTTCGCAATTGTGAACGTTATTATTTTAAGACATCATTTAATCTTGTACCCAAATGAATAAAGCCCGAATTTATTTATGGCTGTTATTGGAACACTGCACACAGTTCATCATCATTATATGTTATATTCTACATTATAAAGAGTGTATTTTGAGCAACATTATTCCCATTGGAAGCAAACAGATTTCCATGCTAGTGCAGCAAAAAGTAACAACATTATGAAAATTACTGACATTTCATGAACTTGTGGATACAGAATGTTGGGGGTTTTATTCCAGATTTTTAATGTGTCTTTGGATTCATGTTCTGACTAATCATGGAGACAGCTTTTTGGTCTGACTTCTACATGAGAATAAGTTTTTGATACATTTTTATGGTGAAGAACTTTGGAACTTTATGTGGAAAGCTACAAAGAATAGTTAACGTCCATGGGGCTTATAAATCATATTAGAAGGCCAGAAAGCAGCAGGCAGAATGGTGCACTTCCCTTGCCACACATCTATAAATACTGTTTTTCAAAGAACATTATAGTTATAGAAGTCTGTTTTTGTTTAACCCTTCTCGGGGCCAAAATTCCAGTTATGACAAAAAGGAGTAAGCATAACTACGCCATACTTATAATTCACACAAGAAAATGCAGATAGGAATTTTTGTCTATTTTTCTTTTATTTTCACCTGACTTTGGAATATGTATCTCATCCTGAATAGTACATCTTCTGAGCATGAGAGCCATTTCTTTTGTACATTTCCTCACAGGCTATATTCCAGACATACTAAATAAAGAGATATTGAATATTTTTGGCAGAATTAGCTATTCCGAAAATAAATATTATCTTCAAAATGTCCTTTAAGTAGTTTCGTGATCATGCTCTTATTTTGCCAATTTTCCTACCTTCGCTTCAGATTTCATTTCAGAGCTTTTAGGTAGGTTATAATTTCTGGAGTTCCACTTTAAGTCCCTCAATAGAATTAATTTCCCCTGTCTTCAAAATGTTCTATACTAGACCATGTTTGTGCTCATAAGGCTAACTCCCTTGTTTACTGTCTAACTGCTTGTTAAAATGTAGGTCCTGGGATAGAGATGAAGAGAAGGATTTATATAAATGACATGCCCAAGACAGTTAAAATGTAGATAAATCATTAAGTTAGAATCTTTGGTGTAGAAATGTTACACTCCAACAACTGCCTTTGAGAATTGTGCTATCAAGGTGAATTTACGGGAGAGATTTAATATATATATTTAGAGTATCATATGAAATGAGCCACATCAAGGGTAGGAATTATGCCCATCTCTAAGGGAATATTATTATGCAAACAGGAATTTATATCATGATGTACTGTATACCTATAAAACTGGAAGATAAATCCAGGTGTCAAAGAAAAATGTGATGACCTAGAAATTCATTACTGTCTGATTGCGTATTTAAGACCTCTTGGTAGGCAGCTTCTATTTGTCAGAACACTGATCATTTAATGCAGGAACATCCACACGCAAAGAGGCTGATGTGTGTCACACAGGTTGCAGTATCTAGATTTCCAGGATTAACATAGGACAGATAAACAATAGAAAATAAAATGAGCATGCCCCCTGATACATTAAACACTCAGTATCTGGATTGTAAGAAAATATCTCAGTTTAATTTAAAGTGTTACTAGAATTTTATAAGCATATTAAGTGGTCCTTTATAATCTGATATGCCAAATCAGTAAACAAAGATGAGGTATTTCTCAAGTCGGAAGCCAATTTAGCAAGCAAGTTGTATACATAATTTTCAAGCATCTTCTAGAGTTTGAGATTTGCAATGGAAAGTCTTTGGAATATGTGAACTATTGCTTCCTGTGCACTGAAAATCACACAAGATATTCTATAATATTCATTCTCAATGTTCAGGCAACTTTTACTGCCATGCTCAGCGCTTCTTGAAGCTCCTTTACAGCATTGTCCAGAGTATGCATTACATACTTACAAACACTTCTACAATAACACTTTCCAAGGCCACTATTCTCTCCAAAGACAAAAAAAATCACCATTGTCGCCAAATCTCTTTTAAAGTAATAAAGTTTATGAATAGAAAATATACTGTACATCTTCCATTCATGTTTGATAAAAGGATCATGCCTATCTAACTGTGTTGCAGGAGCATCTTCATCATACAAACTCCAGTACTTTAAATGGATAGCCAGCACTGCTTTCACAAGGACAACATGAGATAAATGATAAGTGCTGGCCTTGCCTGTGACATTCATGAATGAAGGAGTGAATTAGAAAAAAATCTTGGTAAGGAGCACGTTGGAAGCATATAAACATATTATGTTAGAATTTGGCTGATAACTTGAGAGTCTGTCATCATTCAATCATAATGGCATTTACAAAACCTTGCTTGTGATTTAAGTAACTATACCACATTGATTATGATTCTTCGGAAAAGGTAGTGAGTCATGGCAATTCTTGCTGAAAATATTTTAAACTTTTTTTTTTAGCATTGTCATTTCAACAATTAGTAAAAAATATCACCCTGTCCACAGATGTGCACTACACCATTGGGTTGTCTTCATTTCCTTCTATACATCAGGGAATTCTCAATTTTCCATCTGGTCCAAGAGTAATAATTTCAAGTTGGAACTGGTAACAAACTACTGTTATGGAATCAAAAGCGCTTCTGTGGAAATAATCACTTGAATGGAGTTGTGGCAACCCTTCTAACAGGTCTTAATTAGTCAGGCTGCTCTGTGGAGGAAATAGACAGATGATGGTTCAGACTGAAGAAGGGTTTTGACCCAAAATGTTGTCTGCCCATTACTTCCACAAATGTTGCCTGACCCACTGAGTTTCTATGTTGTCTGCCCATTACTTCCACAAATGTTGCCTGACCCACTGACCCGCTTTGTTTTTTTTGTTCCAGATTCCATCATCTGCAGTCTCTAATGTCTTAAGGTCTTAATCCATATTTGTTATCCTGTTCTTGACCTTTAAAGAACGATTCTTTTATGCAGATAAATCCTAAACATTCGCAGTCATGAGAAAGCTGAAGTCAACAAGTATAATGAGAATCCATCCAATTTAAATGTAATCAAACTTAAAATTATATAGAAGATAGACACAAAAAGCTGGAGTAACCCAGCGGGTCAGACAGCATCTCTGGAGAAAAGGAATAGGTGAAGTTTCGAGTCAAGTTCAAGTTACTTAACTAATTAAGGTACAGAAGGTAAGACCCTTCTTCAGACTGAGAGTCAGGGGGAAGGGAAATGCGATATATAGACGGTGCTATAGAGAGATATAGAACAAACGAATGAAAGAAATACAAAAAAGTATCAATGATCAAGGAAACAGGCCATTGTTAGCTGTGGGCGATGTGAAAACGAGTTACAGACAATGATACTCAACAGGATGACAGTGAACTAGTACAACGACTAGGGTGGGGGAGGGACGGAGAGAGAGGGAATACAAGAATGACTTGAAGGTAGAGAAATCAATATTCATACCGCTGGGGTGGAAGCTGCCCAAATGAAATATGGGGGGGTGGGGGGGTGGGGGGGGGGGGTGGGGGGGGGGGTGGGGGGGTGGGGGGTAAAAAATAAATTGTGTTCCTTACACTTCAAGCTTGGAATACATTTACACAGATTAATAATTGACAAAGACAAAGGGGTCTTCAAGGTTTGTTCTGAGAGAGATATGTGCATTTTCCTACAAGAGGGAACAATCAAAGCAAACCAGTCCAAACCAAACTTTGGATATCTTGTGAAGAGTGGAATCAGCAGTAGGTCCTGGCGTGGGAATGTGACCAAGGCAGACATAAAAGAAGGGGAAGAAAATTAAAAACAAACAGAAAACGTGACTGGTTTACTAAGTAGATCTCTGGTCACAGTGGGTTAGCAATGATTGTTGGGATGTGGTGATGACTTGATGGAGAAAACAGCAAGCCCTGCGGAGGAAAAGATTTGCAACACCAAAACATTTTTAGAGCAGAGCTTTTTTTGGCATATCTATGTACTGTAATCTGTTCTGCCTCCACTTTTATTTCCTACCCAACATGTGGACACCAACTACAACAGCTGTGAACAGCTGGCCTCCATCAGCCGGTTTTAGTGCTTCATGAATAGGCAAAGGTCTGCTGAGAATTAGATGAGGTGACTGATATGGACAGATGATCAAAAGGTAACCTCTGTGACAGGTCAGATTGCATGCTTTTCAAGAATGATATAGGGATTCAGTAAAACCACAAAGGACATGCAAGTACTTTACAGACAAAAAACTTGCCTACAATGAACTTTATACCACCACAAACCTTTTATCTTCTCAGTATCTTGCCCTCATTTCCTGAATGCCATGATTTATACTTTAATGCAGATAATTCCCCAGTTCTTGTCTAAGTGGCTATTTTTGTGTGAATCTGGACCATAAATGCTGGGATCAAGAGGGCATCGCAGTTCAGACTGGCACCTGAGATATGTGCATAACTATCTCAGTGAGGTTAATTAAATGCCAAACTAGAATCATGGTCAATTTAACACAAGATTTAGTATTTTCAGGATTCTTACATGATTCAGGATGTAGAATTTCTATAAACATTAGGAAACACTTAGGAATGTGTTATCTTGATATCAATTCACCCAATTCTGATTGATTAATAGTCATTACACAATTAAGGCACCAACTACTGCAAGAGTGAAACACAAACAATTCATAAGGATCTGGACCCGAAATGTCACCCCTTGTCCAAATGATGGCACGATGGCAAATGGCAGTGACTTTGCCAACATTGCCAACATACAAACTCTAGTCTGAAGAAGGGTCTCGACCCGAAACGTCACCCATTCCTTCTCTCCAGAGATGCTGCCTTTCCTGCTGAGTTACTCCAGCATTCTGTGTCTATCTTTGGTTGAAACCAGCATCTGCAGTTCCTTCCTACTCATTATATTTGAATAACAAGTTCAAACCATAGGATTAGAAATAACGGTAAAATATATTTTTCATGGCACATCATTTATTTTTTAAATTTGTTTTAAACATGTTTGGGGATTAAATCAAATATATATAGGCAGGAACCTATAACAGGAATGCATCATATTTGTTGCAGATCATTCAACAAACTAGATGCTTGGTTCCATTGTAATAAACTGGACTGAATGCCAGGTGATTGATCAGAGATTTTGCAGCTTCACCCATGTTCAATTCCACGTATGCTTTTTAATCATTCCTAGTGAAGAATATGTAGTTGTTAAGTTTCTGGCCATTAAGTAACAAGATACCAGCTACATAAGATATTTCTATGAACATGCTCCCATCATGTGAGATTAAATTTTATGTTTTTGAGCAACTCCTGAGTGTACCATGATTTAACGGCCCCTTTCCATGACATGAAATTAGATGGAGGCCATAAATATGATTCAGTGCAGAAATTGAAGAGCTACCTGTGGATTGAATAATAAATCTCACTAGGTGCACTGGCAAATGGACTGTCTTATCTAACAAACACGCAGTATTTCATGTGATCAAGAAATATTCAAAAAACCGACATTGCTTAAAGTTAGAAAAAAATTGTTCTTTAAATTTCCCAGTTTGACCGGGACCCTTAAGGATGCACATTGTTCATAATAGGTCACGTATTATTAACACTTTCCTTTTAAATACATTTATGATGTCACTACAAATAGCAATCAATTAAGATCCCCTTAGGTGTAACAATTGAAAGTGTGCACTTGTTTCACATATGTATGCCAATAGATCAAATCAAAACAAAATATCACATAGATTGATCGATGATGAACTTTGATAGGTATTGCTTGGTCGTTTACAAAAGAACGTAACTTTTCATTGAACCTTGCTTCACGAGAATGTGGATCATCAAATTAGTATCATCATTGCACGTTATCAAGGTCATGCTGCTTTCCTGTGGACAAGGAGACAGAAGGGCTGGCCAGCACGTTAGATAATACAATAACATTGGATTGGATTAATCTAGAGTCATAAACAAGTAGAACAGTGGTGACCTTGATTTCCATTTTTAGTACAGTGCCTATGGGATAGATAGGTTGCAGGTGCCCTGACAGTAGAAATGAACATCTATAAATGACAATGTTCTGGATTAGTAACGTTAAATTGTTCTAAAATACTACTCACCAATTTATGAAAATGTAAAATATTCAGGAATTATTATAGATTTCAGCAGCAAATTGGAATAGATAAAAGTAGAAGGCACACAAACAGCATGGATGTCAGTATTGATTTGTGCTGATGCAGAGAGAATCTCAAGTTTTTAACCAATCTTAGTTGGTGCCTCTGCATCAAAGGTGGAAAGAAAACATGCCGGAGAAAATTGGTATTGAGGGTGTACTGTGTGTAATTATGTGTTTGAGATTGGCTTTGCAGTACTTTCAAGCAGTAAATTCCACTGACTGTCAGTCTATTCGCACCTTTGTCAACTGAAGACTCAAAAATTAGGCAGATAGCAGGATTATCATGCCCACTTTATTTCCAGTTCTCTTGATAATTCCATCTGTCCAAAGAGCCCAAGGGCCATTGATGAAAAATTAGACCTCTATCAAAAAGATGGAAATATCCAGCATTGCTTGGCTCTGTCACTTTCTTTGCTGCTTTGTTCCTAGAGAACAATCACTGAGGGCTGTACAACAGTGGATAACCAGTTTGTGTTGTTGCTTCAAAGTTGGCTGTGTATGGACCACCAAATCTAATTAATCATGATTGCGACATTGCTCTGCTTGCCAATAGTATATATATATATTTCAATAGAAAACCTAATATATAGAAATTCTGTGCAGGAAAGAACTGCAGATGCCAGTTTAAATTGAAGGTGGACACAAAATGCTGGAGTATCTCGGCAGGACAGGCAGCATCTCTGGAGAGAGGTGACGTTTCGGGTTGAGACCCTTTTTCAAACTGATCTGATCTGAAGAAGGGTCTCGACCCGAAACGTCCCCCATTCCTTCTCTCCAGAGAAGCTGCCTGTCCCGCTGAGTTACTCCAGTATTTTGTGTCTACATAGAAATTCTGGTTCATTAAGCTGGTTGTGTTAAATGGAAATAGCGATGAGTTTCAAACCTTCAATTCAATTGTAGAATTCAGCTGTAAACCAGTTTCACAGATCTTCAATGGAAAGTAAGCCTGTTAAGTTATTTCAAGATGACAGTCTTACTGACATCCATCGTGTTCACGTGCAAAGACATCAACTAAGATTGGTTAAAAACTTGAGATTCTCTCTGCATCTGCACCTGCACAAATCATGACTGACATCCATCCTGTTCATGTGCCTTCTACTTTTTCTATTCCAATTTGCTGCTGAAATCTATAATAATTCCTGAATATTTTACATTTTCATAATACTTACATTTTCATAAATTGGGGAGTAGGATTTTAGGACAATTTAAAGTTACTAAGCCACAACATTGTCAGCTATAGGTGTTGTTTCCCACTGTCAGGGCACCTGCAACCTATCCATCCCATCGGCACTACACTAAAAAGAGTTGGGAATACAGGGAGGTGATGATGGCATTGAAATCTAGTGGTCTTTGGGCTGAGGGGACTGTGTTATGATGGTTGTGTGGAGAGTTTTGGGGAAACTATTGCTATGCTCTTCAGTGAGGTCATTTTTGCTGGGAAGGGTGGGAGGGTGGAAGGAGAGGACTTACAGCGAGATTCAGGTCAAGGAAGCGGTAAATGAGGGAAGAAATTGAGTCAGATATCTCTTATATCTCCAGCAAGGATCTTCATATATTGAGGGATCGTAAATTTCTACTACCTCAGATGTCCCCCTTGACAGAAGCTAGGGTAGCAGGAGTGTGGGCATTTAGGGCCTGGCCTCAGAAGATTGCAGACACCAGGAGCAATCAGAAAACAGAAGATGGGGACCTAAACCTTTAGAGATCAGAAGGTTGGATAGACAATAGACAATAGATAATAGATGCAGGAGTAGGCCCCTCGAGCCAGCTGATCATCCACAATCAGTACCCCATTCCTGCTTTCTCCCCATATAGTCAGGATGGATGTCAGGGATGATGGGGATGGTCGACAGTTCACTCAATTTCCCCCCCCCCCCCCCACTGCCCCCCAAAAGGATCGCAATGCAGGTGATAGTTCACCTGATGTTGTTCCCAGTTCAGTGGTATGTGGGGATGTGGATGACGAACAGTATTTACACCTGGAACAACATTGTCCAAGATTCACCTTATGTCTATAAGAAGAGCATGCAATGCAAAGATGCTTCTTACTCTGCATCTCGCTGTGAAAATAGAGGGCTCAAGACAAGGTCTCATGGCAAGAAGCTTGTTGTTGCAATTTTCAGTGATGGAAATAATTCAAAAATAGTTGCTTTCACAGATCCTTCGAGAAAAATAGAAGATTTTTACGTGTGTAACATCACACCATTGAATGTCTACACAATGCTCTCATAACCTTATGTTACAGCAGGAGTTTCCTCTGCACATTTTGTCGGATCAAGGAAGTGAGTGTCTCGTTTGTTAATGAAAGGGACCCTAAAGCTAGTTGCCTATGAAGTGATTCACTGTCTCTGGTGACTACTAATGTTGAATGGTTCAGCTTTCACAAGGGTAAGCTGCCATTCAGCCTAACACAGCTGGAGAAGATAAAGTTGTCACTCCTGTTTATCTTACAAACCACACCGGTTTATATGTGCTCTCAGTTGGAGGAATCTTAACTAATCCAAAGTGAAACTCCAGGAACTATTGACCACCCAAAATAACCTGGATAACACTGGGAAGAATTTATAAAGTGCTTGTTATACATCTCAGGACTGCCTCGAGATGCTATTGAATTAAAATGTTATCTTTTAATGTTGCCGCGCTGGAAAATCTGAGAGTAATTTAATGTTTGCCAAGATCCAGCAAACTCCAGTATCTACAATGGCAGTTCCCAGATGTTATTTTTTGCAGAATAGTTTGTAGAGTTTTATTCATTTTAGTCCCTTGCCTGGCCCAGCCTACATGCTAAATATCATCTGATGCAGTTCTTTGCGGTTGAGGGAACCAGCTTCCAAGACACTTCGGTGTTTTCTATGGGGACTCATAAATTCTCCGCAGGATCAACAGACTGACACACGGGGCAGATGGAGCTTGAAGGGTCTGGTGAATGGATTGTTTGAAGTTTTGTCCATTGTTTTCCCCATCAGAGAGTTTGTGCTCACTGCCCTCCCATGTACTTCGCCACAAGACTCAGCGGTTTTGGACCAGAGATTTCCAGAAGTGCATGTTATTTTCTTTCAAGGAGGCTTTGAGAACATCCTTGAAATAGTTTCCCATCACTCCTGGAAGTAGCCTAACAGTGACAGAACAGCGAGTTTTGGGAATCTGATGGATGATGTGGCTTGTGTATCAGCTGGCTGAGTGTGAGCAACCCCTCCATGCTGGAGATGCTAGTCTGGGTGAGGACCCGAACACTGGTTTACCTGTCCTGTCAGTTGCTTTGGAGAATGCTTCATGGGCCACATTGGTAGAGATCCTCCAGTGCTTTGAATTGCCAGTGATGTTATCCATGTTTCTAAAGTGTTCAGTTGGGCAGGAATCACTGCTGCTCCACAAACTGAATGTGGTGCCTGGCTTGAAGTCTTGGTCCTCTGCTACCCTCAGGACAATGGTGCACTGGAAGTGGTAATGGATTTGAGCAATATTTGCCCGCGATAGAAGGTGGCTGCCGAGATATGGGAAGTTATCCTCGTGGACTGGGATCTCGTCATAGATCTTGATTGTAGGGATGCTTGGCAAAGATCCTTCATGCTCGATAAATTTAACTTAAGGCTCATTTCCTCGTACACTTTGCTGAAGGGATCAAAAATGGTTTGATTGTGCAGTTATGCAAACATCATCTGAGTTCTGTAACATGATGCTGAGGTTGCAGATGTCTTAATTCTGGATTTGAAGTAACAAAACCACTAATCCAGTAAGTTAGCTTAACCTCAATGGGAAGCTTGTTGGCAGTCATGTAAAGTATTACAAGGAAGGTTGAGAGTGATCCTCCATAATCCCCCTCAGTCAACCTGATTAAAGGCTATTGTGAGGTCAAATTCGGTCACATTAAATGTTCGATGCTGATGAAGTTCATTGTGATTTTTCATGGGAAGAATCCACAATATAACTTTGGGTGCTGCTCTTTGGCCATTGGGAAGAGACAACTGAGAAACTTTCCATGTGGCATTTTGATGAACAATAATACATTGTTAATTCTAGGGTTAGGTCCTTATCATGATGCTCCTTCAATAGCATGCACTCTCTTCATAGGGTTCTGAATATTTACCCAAAAACCTCCAACGTAATCCTAGTTGAGGGTGCAGATGAACATGTGGAGTTGGACAATGAAGAGCATGGGCCAAATCAAAGTGGGAGGTTCCAGTGAAACTAAGAGTCTCAGGGTTAACAAACACAAGAGGGTTACTGTCTTGCGCTTGCAATATTATACTCTAGCCGTTTGATTGGGTGTGGGGTGATGGATGGCAGGGGTCCCCAATGACCAGTAGTCCTGATCATTGGAGAATTCCTAGCTGCTCCTCAATGCTGTGGAATTTCCCATTAAAACCAATAGAACTTTGGGATTATTCTTATGATTGGTATCTTCAGTATTCTAGTTACACTTCAGAACCTAAAGTGAACACCTACTTGTACATGTTTCTTCATGAATCTAATCCTGATCTATCTATAAAATTAAGATGCTCTTCAATTACAGATTACATGAAGGGGTAAATGAAGGCTTCCTGGATTCCAGGAATGAATGCAATTTACAGTGGAAATAAAACAATTTCTCTGAATGCTTGGAATCCACATTAGTTGGACTGATTAAAAGGAACTTCCTCATCCAAAAACCAAGACAAAAATCTGCATTTAAATGGGAAACTTAGATAAGATGGAAATCTTAATCATGATCATTTAAATCTATGGCCACATCTTTGTGAAATATGCTTCATATAAGAATGTATTATACTCATGAACCTCAAAAGCAATTTGACGTATTAGATCTTTAGTCACAGGTAAGCTGGGATAATGAACCCTATGATCAATCCGGATACCTTTAAAATAGGCTTTTATTGTAATTTGATGCCAAGTTGAAAACTCTCCCCCCACCCTGCTCACTGTGTAACCTCCATGCAGTCCCTATCAATACTATTGGGTTGGTAACTTTAATTTCAGTAAAACAAATTTAAAGTAGGTGTATCATTTTTTATTATATCTCATAGGTACAACAATGAGTTTCCTGCTGCCTCCAGTTTATAAGGACCAGCGCACTGTATGTAATTAATAGCTTTCAATTTCTGACTCTTCTGACATTCAGGAGGACAGAAATCACACAGGAAAATGAAGGCAGTTTCCTCTAAAAGTTGTACTTATTGGAAGCACATAATTTAAATTTTGAAAGGAAATAAAACTTAAGTAACAACAAACTGACAAATATTAAACGTGACTTGGATGTAAGTTACAGGCTATAATTCTACTCTCTGGAGTAGCGTAATCATAGAAAGGCATTTTCTCCATGAAACATATGTATTATAGAGAGAATGTTATTGATTGAGTTTCCATAGCTGGTAGATACAGTATTAATACAGTACATTGACATTATATTGAAGACAATTGCAATAGATTTTCTAAATACAAATCTCAAAACAGTGAAGGATGTTCAAATATATTTGTTCAAAGATGCTCCTTATTTACAAGATTGTGTTTTCTTCAAGATTTAAATATTGTAGACTGATTCATTATAACATCAACCACTCACAGGTCACAGATGTCTTGGTCTAGGCCCCTTTATGGACTACTACTGGACTAGTACTACATTTCTATTGTGGCTCCTTTACAATGTTTTTAAGTTATATTCTCAGTTTTGTGCCAAGTTATTTGTAGCACTCTGCTGCAGATTTGTAGTAATAATTGGCTTGAGTCAGGCTAAAGTCAATTTACTCAGGAGCCTAACATCTGTCAGGAAGTATCGAACCCAGCACTCAAGGGTTTCAAATATTTCCCCACTTAAACTCTCACCTTCCTTATAAACCAAATGAAATTCATAATTTGGAACACGTACATTTATCATTCTTTTTATATGTGCCTGGAAATTCAATTGGATATCGCAGTTTTTTCAGCATTATGCATTTGAAATTGCATTGTGAAGGAACTTAATACCATTCAGGACAAAGTACCCTGTTTCACTGGCACTCATCTATCGCATTCATTCTCTCTATCATTGGCTGCAGTGTGGCTGCAGTGTGTACCACCCACAAAATGATTAAGGGCCTGTCCCAATTTCATGAGTTATTCACAAATTGTCCCGAGTTATTCACGAATTCTCCCGAGTTTTCCCCTTGATTCAAACTTGCAGAATGTTCGTAACGGGTCCGTAGGAGTCTGTAGGTATATCGTAGCGGCTCGTTATGCCAGCCGTAGGTACTCGGGGCATCCTCGTAGGTACTCGGGGCATCCAGTATTTTTTTACTCGTGGCCATTATTTGTCATGCTGGAAAAAATGTCCCGACTTACCTGATGCCCCAAGTACCTACGGCTGGCATAGCGAGCCGCTACGATATATCCACGGACTCGCTACGGCCTCCTACGGACCCGTTATGAAATATTCTGCGAGTTTGAATCAAGTGGAAAACTCGGGAGAATTCGTGAATAACTCGGGAAAGTGGGACAGGTCCTTTAACAGTTACTTGTCCAATGAACTATAACAATACGTTCAAAATATATGACCATTATTACAAACCAAGGCAAGATTTTCAGGCACCTTGGAACACTACCATCCACAAGCACCTCTCCAACACTCACACTAGTCTGACTTTGAAATATATAATCATAGGTCTTTCAAGGCAACTGGGTCTAAATTCTGGAACTCCAGATCGGGTAGTTTAGGTGGAGCACTTTCACCAGAGAAGATTCAAGACAATATTTCACCATCATCTTCCAAAGGACAAAAAAATGCTGGCAATGCCAGTGATCACAGATCCCCATAAGGTAAATAAACCTTTTAAAAACCATTTTCTGCCTCCAACATGATCAGATAACCTCTGCTTCCTGCTACCTTATGAACTCCTTACTCTGGTTTCCTGGGTGAAAAACCCCATCTTATTTGAGTTTGGAACTGTTTGTCAACGAGATGCATGAAAATAATGGATCTTATCTACATTTTGCTTCTCAAGATACTTGCAATAGAATTGCACCTTAGTGAAATTAATGGCGCACCTACAAATTAATCAGAAGCAGATCAGTACTGGAGTTCTTCTGGAAATCAGTTCACTCTTTATATTTACTAAGTTTAGTTTAATTTAGTTTAGTTTAGAGATACAGTGTGGAAACAGGCACTTCCGCCCTACGAGTCCACACCAACCAGCGATCCCCGCACAGTAACACCATGCTACACACACTGGGGACAATTTACAATTATACCAAGCCAATTAACCTACAAACCTGTTAAAGAAGGAACTGCAGATGCTGGAAAATCGAAGGTACACAAAAATGCTGGAGAAACTCAGCGGGTGCAGCAGCATCTATGGAGCGAAGGAAATAGGTAACGTTTCGGGCCGAAACCCTTCTTCAGAAGAAGGGTTTCGGCCCGAAACCCTTAGGTAACGTTTCGGGCCGAAACCCTTCTTCAGAAGAAGGGTTTCGGCCCGAAACGTTACCTATTTCCTTCGCTCCATAGATGCTGCTGCACCCGCTGAGTTTCTCCAGCATTTTTGTGAACCTACAAACCTGTATGTCTTTGGATTGTGTAAGGAAACTGAGGATCTTGCAGAAAACCAACACGGTCACAGGGAGAACGTACAAACTTTGTACAGACAGCACCCTGTCGAACCCGGGTCTCTGGCACTGTAAGCGCTGTAAAGCCCCTGTCCCACTTAGGAGACCTAAACAGCAACCTCTGGTGACCTTGCCCACCACCCAAGATTTCCATGAGGTCACCATTTACATTAATCTAACACTAATCTCATATTATTCTCTCCACATTCCCATGGATTCCATCACTCTTACATACTATTGATAATTTACTGTGACCCACTAAATCGCCAACCTGGAATGATGGAGAAAACGAGAGCACCCGGAGAAAACCCATGCAATAATCGGGAGAACATAAAAAGTATAAACGACAGCACTCTTGGTCAGGATTGAACCTAGGTCGCTGGAGCTGCGAGCTGTGTTACCGTTTGGAAAGGAACCTGCTCAACACATACCCACCGTTGCTGCAACTTGAGAATTCTTCCTGCTTCAAAAATATTGTACAGGGAGGCGGGAATTGGCGAGGAAGTGTGTTTTCAAATCCCAATGCAAAAAAATGGAAATATCTATGGAGGGAATTATCCACAGGAGCAAAGTCCTTTGTATCAGAAGCATGAAGGGTACCAAGTGCAACATTGCAACAATAGGAACTGAAGTGATAGTTGGGAGCCACATACAAATAAATAAGGGAAGGATAGGAAGAAGCATTATGACCTCATGAGATAGATGAGGGTCAGAACTCAATGGTCTTCTGTTACTACTGACATTTCAGCTGCATGCCATTATTTCCAACTATGGTTACTAAGTCACCAACACTCCCCTTCCTACATCCACTAATAGCCATGCTATGATAAAAGCTCCTCTTCTCTTCTCCCCTCTCCCATCAGGCAAGAGGTACAGAAGCGTGAAAACAAATATCTCCAGATTCAGGGGCAGTTTTTTCCCAGCTGTTATCAGGCAACTGAGCAATCCTACCACAACTAGAGAGCAATCCTGAACTACTACAGTAAATACCTCATTGGTGACCCTTGGACTTTCTTTGATCAGATTTCATGGACTTTATCTTGCTATAAACGTTATTCCCTTATCCTGAATCGGTACACTGTGGGCGGCTTCATTGTAACCATGTATCGTCTTTCCGCTGACTGGATAGCACGCAACAACAAAAACTTTTCACTGCACCTTGGTACACTGTACCTTGGTACGCAAGGAACGTAGCGTCTTTAATACTTGGTCAAAACACAATTACACTTACTGAGGAATGTGGATCGATGTATTGGTGACACATTGTATAACTACGTGTTAACTACTGGCTGTTAACAAGTGCTAACAGTGGTAGTTAACAAATCGTTTTCATCTCATGGCCGGTGCAGCGGTGACTCATTGTAACGATTATCCATGGTCGTTTAAAAAAAAAATCCGTATTTAACAACGCGAATGTTTAAAAAAAAAAAAAGTATTTAAGAACGTGAACTCGTATTTCCGTATTCGTAATGCATTTCCGTACGAAATACGGAAAATCCGTACTACTTGGCAGCTATGAGGATAGCTAATAAACGTTTCTGACCCTTCTAGTACACAAATTGGACAAAAACTGGAAACGGAAAAGTAGGGGAACACCGTCCCCCTGCCTACCCCCCCATTTCCATCACTGCACATGACAATAAACTAAACTAAACTAATATCAGATCACAATCCCCTCATTGTCATAGATTGAAAAATATGCAGAAGCAAAATATCCAGAAGCAAATGACAGGAGTTTGGCATGGTACTGCCAGCATTTCCTCTTAAATTCTTCTGGATTTTCTTTATCAGTTGCCCCCCGTTTTTAGCCAACTTTCCAGATCCCACAGTGCAAAGAGTTGCTAAATTATGTTGTACCAGGTTGGCTCAGATTCTGGGTTATAACAGCATGATGCCTGAGGCAGCATTGAACGTAGAGACTGAAATCTGCCCAGATTTTTCCGGCCATTTATCTGTAATTCAGAAATACACGGACCACATTGCAAATTATAAACAACGTGAAAAATGATAAGCCATGACAATTTCTTGACATGGTACAGAGCTCCCAATGTCAATCTAAGTGGGTTAAATGTCAGTAGTTATCAGATTAACATTCAGGAGGCCTGTCTACATTCCTCAGCTTGAAATGCACAGACTTCGTTACAGAGCAGGCTGATATCAAAAAGGGCCATGGAATAGTAGAAGACAGAGTACAGACAGCAGAATAATATTATTATATGTACTACAGCAAGTCTGTGGAGAGACCATTGTTACTTCCTTCAATAAGCAAAGAAATAAGTACTTGACTTTAATGCTACAGTTTCCCATTGAAATGTTATAGACCCTAAATGGATACTAAGCTATTTCTCATTCATTCTTTCATATTACATACTACTTCCCTTAATAAATGTCATTACCTTATTTCCAAAGCGTATCAGGTCTGTTTACATTGGCTGCATTTCTTAAATACATTTAAAGGAACTGTGCCAGTTACTTTCTGTTGATGTAGTCATTTTGCAGAAAACTTTACAAGGATATTTGAAAATTTTGTGAATTAAAAAAAACCCATTTATAGTATAATAATTGTAAAGATTTATAAGGGTAACCTTTTCTTTCTTGGTTATTTTCAGCAATGATGTATTGCAGTCATAACTTTAATTTAATCCCACGGAGGTGAAGGGAATGATAGCAGCAGAATAATTTACTATTGAAAGATTGGGTGTCAAATAAATCTACATAAGCCTGTATGTTTTATGCGTGTGTATTTGCCTCTATCAATGTCAGAAGGCAGGATTTCATGCAGCAGAATTCTGAGGATGTTGGAAAAGATCTGAGTTGCTAACTCTGATTCTCTATCAATAGAGACTGACTGAACTGCTGAACATTTCAACACTCTGATTTCATATTGGCATTTATAATTTCCGAACATGTGGTTCTGAAATGTTTTCCTTCTTAGAAACATAGACATAGAAATTAGGTGCAGGAGTAGGCCATTCGGCCCTTCGAGCCTGCACCGCCATTCAATATGATCATGGCTGATCATCCAACTCAGTATCCCGTACCTGCCTTCTCTCCATACCTTCTGATCCCTTTAGCCACAAGGGCCACATCTAACTCCCTCTTAAATATAGCCAATGATCTGGCCTCGACTACCCTCTGTGGCAGAGAGTTCCAGAGATTCACCACTCTCTGTGTGAAAAAAGTTCTTCTCATCTCGGTTTTAAAGGATTTCCCCCTTATCCTTAAGCTGTGACCCCTTGTCCTGGACTTCCCCAACATCGGGAGCAATCTTCCTGCATCTAGCCTGTCCAACCCCTTAAGAAATTTGTAAGTTTCTATAAGATCCCCTCTCAATCTCCTAAATTCTAGAGAGTATAAACCAAGTCTATCCAGTCTTTCTTCATAAGACAGTCCTGACATCCCAGGAATCAGTCTGGTGAACCTTCTCTGCACTCCCTCGATGGCAATAATGTTCTTCCTCAGATTTGGAGACCAAAACTGTACGCAATACTCCAGGTGTGGTCTCACCAAGACCCTGTACAACTGCAGTAGAAACTCCCTGCTCCTATACTCAAATCCTTTTGCTATGAAAGCTAACATACCATTCGCTTTCTTCATTGCCTGCTGCACCTGCATGCCTACTTTCAATGACTGGTGTACCATGACACCCAGGTCTCGCTGCATCTCCCCTTTTCCTAGTCGGCCACCATTTAGATAATAGTCTGCTTTCCTGTTTTTGCCACCAAAATGGATAACCTCACATTTATCCACATTATACTGCATCTGCCAAACATTTGCCCACTCACCCAGCCTATCCAAGTCACCTTGCAGTCTCCTAGCATCCTCCTCACAGCTAACACTGCCCCCCAGCTTAGTGTCATCTGCAAACTTGGAGATATTGGCTTCAATTCCCTCATCCAGGTCATTAATATATATTATAAATAGCTGGGGTCCCAGCACTGAGCCTTGCGGTACCCCACTAGTCACTGCCTGCCATTGTGAAAAGGACCCGTTTACTCCTACTCTTTGCTTTCTGTTTACCAGCCAGTTCTCTATCCACATCAATACTGAACCCCCAATGCCATGTGCTTTAAGTTTGTATACTAATCTCTTATGTGGGACCTTGTCGAAAGCCTTCTGGAAGTCCAGATACACCACATCCACTGGTTCTCCCCTATCCACGCTACTAGTTACATCCTCGAAAAATTCTATAAGATTCGTCAGACATGATTTACCTTTTGTAAATCCATGCTGACTTTGTCCAATGATTTCACCACTTTCCAAATGTGCTGCTATCCCATCTTTAATAACTGACTCTAGCAGTTTCCCCACTACCGATGTTAGACTAACTGGTCTGTAATTCCCCGTTTTCTCTCTCCCTCCCTTCTTAAAAAGTGGGGTTACGTTTGCTACCCTCCAATCCTCAGGAACTACTCCAGAATCTAAAGAGTTTTGAAAAATTATTACTAATGCATCCACTATTTCTGGAGCTACTTCCTTAAGTACTCTGGGATGCAGCCTATCTGGCCCTGGGGATTTATCGGCCTTTAATCCATTCAATTTACCCTACACCACTTCCCGACTAACCTGGATTTCACTCAATTCCTCCAACTCCTTTGACCCGCGGTCCCCTGCTATTTCCGGCAGATTATTTATGTCTTCCTTCCTTCTTCCTGAACTGTCGCTTTCCCTCCACAAACCGCTTGACTGCATCTCAACCATTCCCTTCACTTTTGCTCTCAATGCCTCTCCTCCAGGTCAGAACAAGGATAGAGTTCTCCCTGGTCCTGATCTTCCAACCCACCATTACCTTATCAGAACGCTGGCTGGAATAGAACGTCTCAGCTCCAGTTGGAAAAGGTGGATAACCTTCGATTGTTTTCTCTGCAATGTCGGACGTTGAGAGGAGGTTGATAGAAGTATATAGGTTTATGAGAGGCATAGAGAGGCATTCGGTGGGCGGCGCGACTCTTGTTTGCAGCGGCCTCTGCAGTCCGTCTGTCTTTTATTATTTTTTGTCTCGTTTTTATGTAGTTTTTTATTATTTTTTTGTCGGGGTATGTGTGTGGGGGGGGAACTTTAAAATCTTTCCCCTGCACGGGAGACCCGACCTTTTCTTTGTCGGGTCTCCGTTGTCGTTGGGGCTGGGCAACGTGGAGCGGCCTCCAGCAGGAACGACCTGGGGCTGTTGTGGACAGTTGTGGAGCTGTGGAGCCCCGGAGATTCAGAGGCTACAACCGCGGGTCTGGCGGACGGCAACACAGGAAGCCCGCGGGTCCCTGGTGGGAGACCGCTTTTCGGGGCTTCCGCAGCGGCGACTTCTCCCGCCTGAGTTGCGGGGTTGAAGAGCACCTGGAGCGGGGCTTTATCCCCCCGCGCGGCTTGGAATGGCCGCCGGACTTTGCGAGCGCGCACCGGGGCTCTAACACCAAGACCCGGTGCGCGACCCTGCATTAACCGGCGTGGCTTTAATGGCCGCGGGATAATCACCATCGCCCGCCGGGGGCTTTGACTTTGACTCTGACATCGGGGGGGGGGGGGAGTGCAGTGGAAAGATACGTTTTTTTTGCCTTCCATCACAGCGCTGTGATGGATGTATGTGTAAATTGTGTTGTGTCTCGGGTCTTTTTTCGTTTTGTAATGTATGGCTGCAGAAACGACATTTCGTTTGGACCTCAAGGGGTCCAAATGACAAATTTGTCCAAAAGACAAATAAATTGTATTGAATAGGGTGGACAGGCAGAACCTTTTCCACAGGGTGTAAATATCCAACACTAGAGGTCATAGCTTTAAGATGGGAGGGGGGAAGTTTACTGAAGATGTGCTGGGGAAAGTTGTTTTTACACAGGAGGTAGTGGGGGCCTGGAACACATCAGTAAGCCAGTTCTGAGTCTATGCGACCAAGTCACTGTTAATCCCACGCATCTTAATCTTCAAAGGTAGACAAAAATACTGGAGAAACTCAGCGGGTGAGGCAGCATCTATGGAGCGAAGGAATAGGCAACGTTTCGGGTCGAGAGAAGGGTCGCTGAGACCCACCCGCTGAGTTTCTCCAGCATTTTTGTCTACCTTCGATTTTTCCAGCACCTGCAGTTCTTTCTTAAATAACTCCTAATCTTCTAGATCAGCCTACCATGGGGACTTTAGCAAATGCCATGTAGTTAACATCCACCACCAACCCTCATCAATCACCTTCATCACCTCCTCAAAAAACTCAATGAAGTCACATACAATGAAGTTTTGTATATGGAGGCACATCCTGCCATATACAAAACCATGCTGAGTGTCCCTAATTAACCCATTTTCCTCCAAATGGGAGTAAAAACCTATCTGAAGAATACTTTCCAAAAGCTTCCCTACCACTGACCAGCCTATAATTCCCTGGATTCTCCCTACTTCCCTTTTAAACAAAGGAACAACATTAGATACTCCCCAGTTCCCTAGTACTTCAACTGTGGAGGAGACTCTTCATTCCTATGCTGTACTGTACTATGTTCCATTTTAATCTTGTTTATACATATCCCCATGCTTCTCCCCACCATCCCCACAGCTTTTTAGTCTCCTTCCCAGTTCTGACAAAGGGTTGTCAAACTGAAACATTGATTCTGTTTCTCTTCCCACAGATGTGGCACCTTCTGCTGAGTATTTGGAGCACTTTTTGCTTTTGATTAAAATTACTGAATTGCTTTCAAGGCATTTTCCCGTTGCCTTTTTAGATAAAACAATGATGTAACTACACTTCGGCAAAACAGCACAAGGGTGATGGGGCAGATATTTATGCATTTGTTACTATGATAAATTTGGATATTGCATACACAGACTAGTGAGGAACAGCATATGGAGGTGGCCATTTTGTCTGTCATTTTCTCCAACACAATAGCCTTTGTCAAGCCTAAATATTCTTCCCACTCTGTTTTCTTGCAACCACTGTACCAGACTAACATGTTGCCTCATTTGAAGGAGCACTCCTCCTTATCCTGTCTTGTTTAGTTTAGTTTAGTTTAGTTTAATTTAGTGTAGTTTAGTGATACAGCGCGGAAGCAGGCCCTTCGGCCCACCGAGTCCGCGCCGCCCAGCGATCCCCGCGCACTAGCACTATCCCACACACACTAGGGACAATTTACAATCTTTACCAAAACCAATTCACGTACAAACCTGTATGTCTTTGGAGTGTGGGAGGAAACTGATGCATCCGGGGAAAACCCAAGATGGTCAGTGGGAGAACGTACAAACTCCGCACAGACAACACCCATATTCAGGATCAAACCCAGGTCTCTGGCGCAGTGAGGCAGCAACTCTACCGCTGCGCCACAGTGCCGCCCAGATGTCTTGGGTTTTTTTTTGCACAGTCTCTTTGCTTTTACCGTTTTGCAGAATTTACACATAATTTATGCTTTTTAATGTGTTGTCTTGAGTCTGTGTTGCTGCTGCAAGCAAAATGTTCATTGTAGCTGTACTGATGCACATGATAATAACTTCAACTTGACGACTCGAAAAAACTAAGTGTAGCATTTGGCACCATTTTATTATCAGGATGCTGACCATACAAGATCTAAACCGATTGTATATAACTTTTGCTCTTTTCATGCAAAAAATATTCAGGAATATTTGCAACTGGGGAGAGATTTAAATGTGATGAAAAAGGTGATTTAATCTGTCAAAATCTACAGTACAGCAACATTTATAGGCTAGGTGCAGAGCTGCAGTGCTCTGCCAATTGATACCAGGTGCCAAACACTTCAGTGGCACAGCAGTAGAGCTGCTGTCTCACGGTGCCAGAGACCTGGGTGCAGTTCGATCCTGACTACAGGTGGTGTCTGTGTGCAGTTTGTACACTCTCCCTGTGATTGCGTGGTTTTTTTCCTGGTACTCCAGTTTCCTCCCACATTCCAAAGATGTGCACGTTCGCAGGTTAATTCTCTTCTATAACTTGCTCTATGGTTGGCGTGCACTTGGTGGGCTGCAGACTAAACTAAACTAAACTTCCGAATGTAAAATGTTATAATTACGTTACCTGGTTAGTGCAAAGTGCTGTTGAGTTGGATGCACAAAATGGTATTGGTTTAACATTGTCACAGTCCAATCAAGTCAAGAGAGTTTATTGTCATGTGTCCCAGATAGGACAATGAAATTCTTGCATTGCTGCAGCACAACAGGATATTGTAGTCATAAATACAGATCAGATCAGTGTGTCCATATACAATAGAATACATATATACACACATCAGTAAACAGATAAAGTGCAATAGGTTGTTATCGTTCATAGTTTGATTGAAGTTGTGTTTAATAGCCTGATGGCTGTGGGGAAGAAGCTGTTCATGAAACTGGATGTACCAGATTTCAGGCTCCTCTACCTTCTACCTGATGGCAGCGGAGAGATGAGTGTGTGGCCAGGATGGTGTGGGTCCTTGATGATGCTGGCAGCCTTTTTGAGGCAGCGACTGCGATAGATCCCCTCGATGGTAGGGAGGTCAGAACCGATGATGGACTGGGCAGTAGTTACGACTTTTTGCAGCCTTTTCTGCTCCTGGACGCTCAGGTTGCCGTACCAAGCCACGATGCAACCGGTCAGCATGCTCTCTACTGTGCACCTGTAAAAGTTCGAGAGAGTCCGCCTTGACATACCGACTCTCCACAGGTATTGAGATGCAGAAAAAACGTTGTTTACATGCTATCAAGTCAAATTCTACCATACACGAGTGAAATCAAGCTGTACACAAGCACAACAGATAATGCAAACAGAAAAAATAGCCAGAATGCAGAAAGCATTGCAGTATTACAGCTACAGGCGCTCTGCCTGTTAGACTGTATGCCATCGATTCTGTTTGCAGATCTTTAATGTTCTCATATTTCTTACAACACTCTGTGCATTGAGTCGTGCCAGCTCTCAGAACAATCTCATCAGTCCCATTCCCCCAATTATTTCCCTGTAACCCTGCATTCAACCCATCTCCCTGATGCTCCTAGCCACTCACTCTCCAGTGTACATGGTACAGGAGCCAGTTAGTCTAACATTCAGCGTGTCATTGGAAGGTGGGTGCAAATGTACCACTTGGGGAAACGCCTGCAGTAACAGGGATGCAGGGATATGCAAACATTACACCAAGTTTGGGATCAGACTGGGGCCACCAGAACAGCAAGACAATAATGCCACGTTCTGTGGCACTGCAAACGTTTCTGACCTGGTCTCCAGAACCATGATCTGTAAAAAAATTCTCATAGCTTCCAAAATTAATTTTCTTATCAACCTAATAAAAGTATTAAAAGCAGTTTTGCAAATTCTGGCGGCTCTTTAGACTTGACTTTAGATTTGGAGATACATTACAGAATCAGGTCCTTGGGCCCACCGAGTCCACGCCAACCAGCGATCACCCCTAGCACTATCCTACACACTAGGGACAATTTACAATTTTACCAAAGCCAAGTAACCTACAAACCTGGTAGACACAAAATGCTGGAGTAACTCAGCGGGTGAGGCAGCATTTCTGGAGAGAAGGAATGGGCGACGTTTCGGGTCGAGACCCTTCTTCAGATTGATGTCAGGGAAGGGGTCGGGACAAAGATAAAATGTAGTCAGAGACAGTAAGACTAGTCTGTGAACTGGGATGGGGGAGGGGATGGAGAAAGAGAGGAAGCAAGGGCTATCTGAAGTTAGAGAAGGCAATGTTCAACCCGCTGGGGTGTAAACTACCCAAGCAAAATGTGAGGTGCTATTCCGCTAATATGAGGTGCTGGGCCTCACTCTGACAATGGAGGAGGCAACAACCTACAAACCTGTATGTCTTTGGAGGTGTGGAGGAAACCGGAGCACCCGGAGAAAACCCACACAGTCAAGGGAGAACATAAAAACTCCATACAGGCAGTCAGGATTGAACCCGGGTCTCTGGTGCTGTATGGCAGCAACTCTTCTGCTGTGCCATCCCACTCTGTGTTCCTGTTACTTTCACAGCATGGATGAATCTGCAAATGACCCCCAAATTTTCATGAGGACTTTGATTGATGCGGCAGTCTAATGAGCTAATGACACAGGTGGCCCTTTGGCCCACCTTGGCTCTTTGGAAAATCAATCCGGCCTGTTCCACTCCACTGTACCTCTCCCAGAGCCTTCAAATATTTACCCTATTCCCTCCTATAACTTTATTTCAACCCACTTCCCTTCTCCCTTCAGAGAGATCACCAACTAACAATGGTGCCTGCTGTCACACTTGGTTCTTTGCTAAAACTCTTAAACTGTGGCCTCTGATTAATGACCCTGTTGCCAGTGGAAACAGTTTCTCGTTATTTATTATTTATTCGATCAAACCTGTTGATGATTTTGAAACATTCTTTAACCTTCTGTGCAGCAAAGGAAATGGGCTCTGATTCTGACATTTTCCCACATAACTGAAACCTCTCATCTCAGCCCCAATCTGATCTTTTTTTTTCATGCTTTAGTAAAAATTGACATCCTTCCTAAAGTGCGGTGACTGGAATTGAACTGAATGCCTCAACTGTGGCTAAAACAGTGTTTTATAAAAGTTCTAGTGTAATTTCTTTTCTTTGCTGGTTTATGCCTCTGATAATTGAAGCTGAGAATCCCCTGGTGCTGTTAGAACAGCTCTCTCAACTTGTCATGCACATTCCTAAGTTATTTTCAACTATTCATCAGTTCCAATGGCCTCCGCAAAACTGTACAGTTCTTGTTCTCATTGCCGCATGCTATTCCCCATCCAATCTATATTACTTTAGACTTCATTGTGTTCTCTCATCAATCATTGGGTGAGGGAGGGATGGAGAGAGAGGGAATGGCGGGGTTGAATTTAGTGAATTCACCGGAATTTTGAAGAATTTAGAAAGTTCACTTCTCCGTGGATTGTCACCTTGTCGTGGTGGAGAAGCTTGTATGGTCCTGAGATCCTGAGAGTGATGCCGTCTGGAGCTATGCTCCTGGTAGGGCCACCCAGGGCGGTAAGGTCTAGGTGGAGGTCTCAAACAAAGAGCAATCCAACCAAGGCCTCAACGGTGGAACAGGCGGAGGAGGATGGCTGACCTTAGTGGAGCGTCACAACGGCTGGGAAGGCGGATGAAGGCTGCAGCAGAAAAGGGTCTCCGGGCGTCTTGGACTCCATGCCACTGGATCCTGACCCAGATCTGTCAAGGACCGTGGGGTGGCTGTCTGTGCACCAGTCTCCCCGCGTTAAACAAAGTCACGCACAGGCGTCCTCCATATAGGGAATAGCACCCTGGAGACACCCATGGTCAGCCATGTCCGAAGGGGGCCTAAGGAGAAGGATGAGGGGGAATCTTATAGAAACGTATAAAATTATAAAAGGACTGGACAAGCTGGATGCAGGAAAAATGTTCCCGATGTTGGGGGAGTCCAGAACCAGGGGCCACAGTCTAAGAATAAAGGGGAGGCCATTTAAAACTGAGATGAGAAAAAACGTTTTCACCCAGAGAGTTGTGAATTTGTGGAATTCTCTGCCACAGAAGGCAACAGAGGCCAATTCACAGGATGAATTTAAAAGAGAGTAATGGCCCTGTCCCACGGTACGAGTTCATTCCAAGAGCTCTCCCGAGTTTGCCCTGATTCGAACTCGGAGATTTACAGTAATGGCCGCTCGTCGGTACTCGGGGCTCTCGTGGACATTTTTCAACATGTTGAAAAATCTTCATGAGTCTTCCCGAGCTTACCTGCCATTAGCGAGTCTTCCCGAGTACCTGCCGTTAGCGTTACGAGCCGCTAAGAGATGTCCCCGAGCTCCGACGTACCCACTACGTTCGTTCTCCGTGCTTACCACGATTTTTTTTTTTTTTTAAACTCGGGAGAGCTCTTGGAATGTTTTTTTTAACTCGGGAGAGCTCTTGGAATGAACTCGTACCGTGGGACAGGGCCATTAGATGGAGCTCTAGGAGCTAGCGGAATCAAGGGATATGGGGAGAAGGCACGGGCTACTGATTGTGAATGATCAGCCATGATCACAATGAATGGCGGTGCTGGCTCGAATGGCCAAATGGCCTCCTCCTGCACCTATTTTCAATGAGAATTTATGAGAATCATGTGTTTCCCCATATCACCAATCCCTCTCTATCCTCATGAAAATCCAAATTGTTACCTAGATGTTGTACTATCTGCAGACTTTGTATTGCATACCCAAGCCTAATGCACTCATATTTTTAAAGTATCAAAATTCTCCTTTCTCATTTCCCTTTTCACATTCTAAAGATGTATAGCACTGATATACTAGGCATGAAATAATAGTTCTTCCAATCTGCTGAAGCACAATGAAAATACGTTTTGTTTTAGTTTATGAGATGTCCCAGAGACTGGGAAATCGCTTTTGCAAATCGTTCCAGAGAGGGTCACAAGTTGAAATTCTTTTTAAAGATATTTCTTTTGATAACGATAAACAACAGATACAAGGGCAGCAGGAGGTCCAGCAGCCTTTCATGTTCCTTGTCTTTTGCTTGTTTTTCCATCATAATATGGTCATGCAGCAGGTCACTAGATTGTCTCGTTCTCTGGAAAAAAAATAGCAAAGTTGACCCACCTCATGTAGAGGAAACTGGGTCCTTCAGCCAACTGTAAAAACACATTCAATAGCACACAACTCTCTCCCTTAACCTACTCATATTTAATTAAAAAAAACACCCTATGGGATTAATTTGCAGATATTGAAACATTAGAAATGTATTAAATCTACACTTGTACGGACACAGGAAAAACAAGTACAACATGCACAGCAGGCGAACATGTTTTACGTGATGAAGGTGTGGGAATAGATTGGTATAGTAGTTTGCTCAGAGAAAAATAGCTCACAAGTTGAGGTTTTTAAAGAGATTTAGAGGTCCATGTTCAGCTCAGTAAAAAATGCAGCGGTCAGGTATAAAACAAAAATAAACAGCAGAGCTAATGGAATTTTGTTTTTTATAACCGGAGGGTTTAATATTAGCGGGAGCTTTTCCGACAGTTAGTCAAAGCCCTGGTTAGACAACATCTGCTGCATTTCACCAAGTTTTGAATAATGCTTCTTGGAAATTATTATTCTTGGGAATAATGACGGACTTAACAAAGACAAAGTCGAACCATTCAGGAGGAAATGTATGACGTTTTACCTTTTGCAAAGTATGGCAGAAGTATTGAACTCTTTCGCAAAGAAAGCTTGAAGTGCAAGATCAATTATTAACCTTGTATCTGAGATTTATAGGTTTAAGGTGAAGGAGAAGAGATTTAATGGAAACCTGAAGGGCAACTTTTTTACACAAAGTGTAGTAGGTATATGGAACGAGCTACAGGAGAAGGTAATTGAGGCACGTACTATCACAACGTTTCAAAAACATTTAGACATGTACATGGATAGGATTGGTTTAGAGAGATATGGGCCAAAAGTAGGCAGGTGGATTTGGTGTAGATGGGGCATGTTGGTCGGCGTGGGCAAGTCGGGCCAAAGGGCCCGTTTCCACTCTGTATGAGTCGGTCACTCTAATAGATTTTTATTTTGCTCTTGAGGATAAATTAGCTTTATATCCAACAAAATCACCTTCTACAAATTCCTCCATAATGATGTCTTGCTATTTCCAGCTTGCGGTTCCCACTTTATATTTTGGTTTCCCATCCATTCTGTCAGCCTCTGGTCTATTTGTGGGAAGGAACTGCAGATGCTGGTTTAAACTGAAGATAGACACAAAAAGCTTGAGTAACTCACTGGGACAGGCAGCATCTCTGGAGAGAAGGAATGGGTGATGTTTCCGGTCGAGACCCTTCTTCAGACAAGTCAAGGTAAAGGGAAATGAGAGATATAGACGATGATGCAGAGAGATATAGAACAATGAATTAAAGTATGCAAAAAAGTAATGATGATGAAGGAAACAGGCCATTGTTAGCTGTTTGTTGGGTGAAAACGAGAAGCTGGTGCGACTTGGGTGGGGGAGGGATGGAGAGAGAGGGAATGGCGGGGTTACTTGCAGTTAGTGAAATCAATATTCATACCACTGGGCTGTAAGCTGCCCAAATGAAAAATGAGGTGCTGTTCCTCCAATTTGAGTTTAGCCTCACTCTGACAATGGAGGAGACCTGGGACAGAAAGGACAGTGAGGGAATGGGAAGGAGAATTAAAGATCAGGTAGGTCCTACCTGGACGTGGACCAGGACCTACCTAATCTCCCGTACAGACAGCGCTCATCGTCAGGATCTAACCGGATCCCTGGCTGCAATACTACTGCTGCACAACCATGCCACCCACCATTGATGTGGATCAAAAGCTCAACTCCATTTTCTCCAGTCTGCAGAACCTATTCTAACAAGGCGAGTTAGTCATTCCAGTGCAATCTTTACATAATTTCAACTTAATTTGTATTCCCATTTTTACTAGCATTTAGTCTTAGCATTTTTAGAATTTAAGTGGCCAGACTTACTTTGTTCAGTCTCAAACTAAAGCAATGATTTGCACATTTCAGAATGCTGCAGCCTCACAGCTGTTGGAACCCGGGTTTAATCGTGAACCAGTGTGCTGAGTGTGTGAAGTTCGCACGTTCCCTCTGTGAGCATCTGGGTGTGCACTGATCTCCCCCCACGTCCCAAATGATGTGCTGGTATGTTATTGGCAACTGTAAATTACCCTTCTGTGTTGTAATAAGTAAAATGAAAATCCCTCCATTAATTTTGCGGTATCATAACTTCCTGCAAGATACAAATATCACCGCTATTCACACACATAATTATACAATTCACACGTTATATTGTTTTAATGTTTCTTGCTTTCTCCCTTGTAGCCTTGGAAGGCTGAGCACATCTTGGTAACATCTGTACTGAGTTGGTCTGGGACTTAATGTTAAAAGCAGCTGTTTTTTCAAACACTTTTGTGTGTAACTATTGTGTCTAATTAAAGGGACCATGTCCATGCTGAAACCAGTTTAAAATGATTTAGTTTTGTCACAGCAGTCTCAGGTGTAATCTTGTTCTGCTATGAAAAACACCACTCTTTAAATTACTCCCAAATAACTGTTCAACATTGCGAAAGTATTCGAGGAAGGAATATATTTACACTTGGCCATGGTTATATGCAGAACTTGTTTCTCGAGTTACATTTTCCACATGATTGATATTGTTTTTTAAGTCAAACTCTGTTGCATTCTATAAGAACCCTGCAGGTTTCTTTGACACATAGTTGTGTTGGAATTCAGCTAGTTATTACTCAGTTGCCACACAAATCCTTTCACTTTTGATTGAGACAAATAAATGTTAAATGACTTGCCAAGTTGCGGTGCGGGGTCCTTGGGTATTTAAGCAACCCTTCCACAGCCACACTGTACGAAGGTAACCAAAACAAAGTATTTGATAAAATATGCTGCACATTAAGTGGACCAGTGGGGGAAAAAATGGTAGAAATTGCTCCTGGGGAAACACTTCCATTCAATCTGCAGTTCATCGTAACCTTGAATAGCCAGAATGACTCTTGTATATTTCATTTAATAAGTTAAGGGGTTGTGCGGCAGACTTTTTGGTTTTTAACCCAGTCACAGACTATTATGTACAACTGCAGGCAACTGAAGAGGAATTAACATCAGTGAAGGCCTGGCCCTTTCTTATTCTATGTACAAAGGTAGACAGTATACACATTATTCATTTAAGAACACTTCATCTGAAAACACCCCTCAACATAAATTCACAGGATTTTGTGTTTAAAGCTGGAGTTGAAATCCTGTTTTGATTTATATTAGTCTATACTTATGTTAGTCTATATAGACTTAACAAGGGTGGGTAGGAGAAACTTTTCCAGGCTTGTCACAGCTGGATGGTTTTGGGGATGCTGGCTGAATGATCAATGATCTAGTAAAGGTGCATCTTTGTGAATCACCCTTCCAGATTTCAATGGATAGAAAAAGAGAGAGAAAATGATATTATCTTGCACTAAAGGTTATTTATGATATTCCCTTTATCGTGTATCTGTGCACTGTGGATGTCTCAATTGTAATCACGTATTGTCTTTCCGCTGACTGGTTAGCCCGCAACAATAGCTTGTCACTGTACCTCAGTACACTTGACAACAAACTAACCTCAATATTCAATATTATTGTGGTGACATCAAGCATGTGTTGAACAGGAATGAATGTGATAAAGAAATAAGCATCATGCATAGGTAAGGGAATTTATTCAATGGTGGAGAATGGGAAGTGATTTCGTACGAAGGTAGACACAAAATGCTGGAGTAACTCAGCAGGACATGCAGCATCAGTAGAAAGAAGGAATGGGTGACGTTTCGGGTTGAGACCCTTCTTCAGACTGATGTCAGGGCAATGGGCGGGACAGAGATAGAATGTAGTCGGAGACAGACAGACTGCTGGGAGAACCGGAAAGGGGAGGGGATAGAGAGAGAGGGAAAGCAAGGGCTATTTGAAGTTAGAGAAATCAATGTTCATACTGCTGGGGTGTAAGCTACCCAAGCGAAATATGAGGTGCTGTTCCTCCAATTTGCGCTGGGCCTCACTCTGACGATGGAGAAGACCCAGGACAGAAAGGTCAGACTGGGAATGGGAGGGGGAGTTAAAGTGCTGAGCAACCGGGAGATCAGGTAGGTTAAGGCAGACTGAGCGGAGGTGTTCAGCGAAATGATCACCGAGCCTGTGCTTGGTCTCGCCGATGTACAGGAGTTGACACCTGGATTGCCATAGAGGGAGTGCAGAGAAGGTTCACCAGACTGATTCCTGGGATGTCAGGACTGTCTTATGAAGAAAGACTGGATAGACTTGGTTTATACTCTCTAGAATTTAGGAGATTGAGAGGGGATCTTATAGAAACTTACAAAATTCTTAAGGGGTTGGACAGGCTAGATGCAGGAAGATTGCTCCCGATGTTGGGGAAGTCCAGGACAAGGGGTCACAGCTTAAGGATAAGGGGGAAATCCTTTAAAACCGAGATGAGAAGAACTTTTTTCACACAGAGAGTGGTGAATCTCTGGAACTCTCTGCCACAGAGGGTAGTCGAGGCCAGTTCATTGGCTATATTTAAGAGGGAGTTAGATGTGGCCCTTGTGGCTAAAGGGATCAGATGGTATGGAGAGAAGACAGGTACGGGATACTGAGTTGGATGATCAGCCATGATCATATTGAATGGCGGTGCAGGCTCGAAGGGCCGAATGGCCTACTCCTGCACCTAATTTCTATGTTTCTATGTTTCTATGAACCGCAGATACAGTAGATGAGGTTGGAGGAGGTGCAAGTGAACCTCTGCCTCACCTGAAAAGACTGTCGGGTTCCTTGGTTGGAGTCGAGGGGGGAGGTAGAGTCACAGGTGTTGCATCTCCTGCGGTTGCAGGGGAAAGTACCTGAGGACTGGGTGGTTTGGGTGGGAAGGGATGAGTTGACCAGGGAGTTGCAGAGGGAACGGTCTCTGCGGAAAGCATAAAGGGGTGGAGATGGGAAGATGTGGCCAGTAGTGGGATCCCGTTGGATAAGTGATTTAGTACATTGGAATACACACTTGGAATGTGTCTGAATGTAGTTGTGGTCACTGCTTAACAGCAAGATTTGAAAATACATCAGCTTAAAATACTTTGTGTATCGTGTGTTTGCATAATGTCAAGTTCAATGTTTTGTGTAAAGCTTTGGTGGGGGAGAGGATGGTTCACTGTGCAGTGAGTAAAACCATTCCTTTGTTCATTTCCAAGGGGACCGGGAAGAGCTCATTATTATTATTAAAAACATCTGTAGCTGTAGGTTTTGTACAAGTAACCCGGCAGAGTCAGGAATAAAATCTGGGCTTCTTGAACAGAAATGAGAAACACAGATGGATCAGCTGTGTCTGGTTCTGATGGAGAAGAAAGATAATGAATTATTAGAAATCCTTTCAAATGGTTCTTTTCTTTGGCTAGTGTTTCTCTTCTTTATGAAAGCATCTTTATGACTTTGTCAAAAACCTTTCCAATCTTGCAATTGCGACTTATGTCCAAATGTTTTCCTTTGCCAACAACCTTGCATATTATTGTCTCACAAACCAATGCCTGTCTTTCCTGTGATGTTTCTGAAAGGAGGTGCAGAGTTTTCTGGATAGAATTCCAAAACCCAGGATGTAGAGCAGATGAAGACACCTTCCTGTCGGTTGGTTTAGCTTTAGGTTTTTTATTGTCATGTGCACCGAGGTACAGTGAAAAGTTTTGTTTATGCCTGCTATCCAATCAGATCAAATATACTACAGTTAAATACAATAACCCCCCGTTTTAACTGACCTCTCTATAACGGATTTTGCTTATAGCGGATGGTCCTGCCAACACCATCCCAGCACGCATGGACCTCCCCAGCTCTGGCTTCTGACGCTACGTCGAACTCGCAAGGTGCACCAGTGAGCCCTTAGAGTCATAGAGTCATAGAGTGATACAGTGTGGAAACTGGCCCTTCGGCCCAACTCGCCCATACCGGCCAACAATGTCCCAGCTACACTAGTCCCATTTGCCTGTGCTTGGTCCATATCCCTCCAAACCTGTCCTATCCATGTGCCTGTCTAAAGGGCCTGCCCCACTTGGGCGTAATTTGCGCGTAATTTACTCTACATCATTTATGCACATTTACGCATGGTGCGTGGTGACGTAGGCAGTGATGCGTGGTCGCGCAGGGCGCCCCAGGATTTTGGGATGTACAAAATCTTTGCGCACCATCTGCGTGATGCGCAAATGACGCAAAAGTGGGACAGGCCCTTAACTGTTTCTTAAATGATGGGATAGTCCCAGCCTCAACTACCTCCTCTGGCAGCTTGTTCCATACATCCACCACCCTTTGTGTGAAAAAGTTACCCCTCGGATTCCTATTAAATATTTTCCCCTTCACCTTGAACCTATGTCCTCTGGTCCTAGGTGGCTAGGTGGATATCATCATTGGCGGAGGCCTGAGAGGGGAGGTGATGGCCAGGGGCTGCGATGGCCAGACGATAGGGTAGCCGATGGGAAAGAGCTCGCTGGTGCAGACCAGTGGCATCGACGCCTACTTTTAACGTGAAATGACACAAAGAGCTGGAGTAACTCAGCAGACTGGATCAGTCTGAAGAAGGGTCCGAACATCACCTATCCATGTTCTTTGGAGGTGCTGCCTGACCCGCTGAGTTACTCCAGCAATTTGTGTTCTTTTGTGTATGACATACAGTAATAATACCTCACGCGGTTACAGCAGACAATTGCCAATAACGGACTTCACTCCCCATGCTACTGTCTGCTTTAACAAGGGTTTACTGTACAATTAAATCAAACTCAACTACAATAGGTAGAGCAAAGGGGAAGATACAAAGTGCAGAATATAGTTCTCAGCATTGCAGCACATCAGTTCCATAGACAAAGTTCAATGTCCACAATGGGGTAGCAGTGAATCGGTCAGTATGCTAGCTTATTGAAGGACCGTTCAGAAGCCTGATAACAGAGGGGTAGAAACGGTTCCTGCGTCTGGTGATGGGCACTTTCAAGCTTCTGTATCTTCTGCCAGATTGGAGCAGGGAGAAGAAGGAATGAGTACGATGGAACAAGAGTTTGATTATGTTGGCTGCTTGTCCGAGGCAGCATGTAATGTAGATGGAATCAATGGTGGGGAGCCTGGTCTGTGTGATGGACTGAGTTATATCTACAAGTCTACACAATTTCTTAGTCTTGGGCAGAACAGTTCCCAACTCAGGTAGTGATGCAACCCGATAGTATGCTTTCTACAGTGCCTCTGGAAAGAGGTGGCCATTTAATCACTTGGCCTATCCCTCCACTCAATGAGACTGTGACTGATCTGTGCTCTAAGTCTATTGACTTGCCTTTTTGCCCCAGCTCTCATGAGATTCGTTACCAATAATAGGATAACTATCATCAAATAGTTCAAGATATGATTGCAAAAGCTTTTTATCATGTTAATTGACCTTGTTGCATTCTTAGCCTTCGAACATAGATGAAATAACATTAAAAAAACTATTGACATTTCAGCAGTAAAATGCAGTCGAGAAAATGTTGCAGATCTATGTATCAGAAGTATTCTGTGGGAATATCTACAAGGCCGTAAAATACTCTTGTTTTTCCAAGCCCACATAAAGTGCTGATGATTCATTTGACATCATCCAAATTGTCTTTACTGAATTAGTAATTTGAAATCCACTTCTGGTTATTGTTTATTCTCAAATGTAAATAATAAATATTAGAACTGGAGCAGCTGCGTTTAAAATAGCGGCAACATCATGCACACATGTGTTAGCCCAATGGTTCAATGATCTCTTTATTGTTGCATATATGGAGTTCCAGTGAAACATAGAAACATCAAAAGTAGGTGCAGGAATAGGCCATTCGGCTCTTCGAGCCAGCTCCGCCATTAAATATGATCATGGCTGATCATCCAGAATCAGTACCCAGTTCCATTTTTTTCCCCATATCCCTTGATTCCGTTAGCCCTAAGAGCTATATCTAACTCTCTCTTGAATACATCCAATGAATTGGCCACCACTGCCTTCTGTGGCAGAGAATTCCACAGATTTACAACTCTCTGGGTGAAAACGTTTTTCCTCATCTCAGTCCTAAATGGCCTACCCCTTATTCTTAAACTGTGACCCCTGGTTCTGGACTCCCCCAACATCGGGAACATTATTTCTGCATCTAGCCTGTCCAATCCCTTAAGAATTTTAGATGTTTCTATAAGATATCCTCTCATCCTTCTAAATTCCAGTGAATATAAGCCCAGTTGATCCATTCTGTCATCATACGTCAGTCCCGCCATCCTGGGAATTAATCTGGTGAACCTACGCTGCACTACCTCAATGGCAAGAATATCCTTCCTCAAATTAGGAGACCAAAATTGCACACAATACTCCAGGTGTGGTTTCACCATGGCCCTGTACAACTGCAGTAGGACCTCCTTGCTCCTATACACAAATACTCTCGCTATGAAGGACAACATGTAATTTGCTTTTTTCACTGCCTGCTATATCTGCATGCTTACTTTCAATGACTGATGTACAAGGACACCTAGGTCTCATTGCACCTCCCCTTTTCCTAATCTGACACCATTCAGTTAATAATCTGCCTTGTTCTGCATGGTATCCATCGTTACACATACATGAGATCCTCTTCTGGAACAGTAAGCAGAGAGTCGCCATGTTCCGGCACCATCTTGCAACTTTCGAGTCTCTGTAAAGTCTAATCTTGGCCTGGTTCAGATAAGATGCATCATAATTGCTGAAGGATGGAAGGGAGGAAACTGCAGAGGGGCTGGCCTAAATCTTCCATTCACCTGTAGATTCAGCGGAGGTAGCTGGGGATGAAAGGATTACTGCAATGAAGGTCCATAATTATTTTGATAAACTGGTGATGGTTTAGTTTAGTTTAGAGATACTGCACGGAGACAGGCCCTTCGATTCACCGAGTCTGCGCCGACCAGTGATCCCCACACACTAACACTATCGTACACACACCAGGGACAATTTACATTTATACCAAACCATTTATATACAAACCTATACGTCTTTGGAGAGTGGGAGGAAACGAAGATCTCGGGAAAAAACCCTTGCAGGTTTCGGGGAGAAAGTACAAACTCTACCGACAAGCACCCGTTTCTTTTATTCTTCCCAATTCCCATCAACTCTCCCCAGTCACTGAACCATCAGTGGCAATGTACAATGGCTACGTAACCTACCAACCCACACATCTTTGGGATGTGTGTGGAAACCCGAGCATCCAGGGGGAACCTATATGGTCGCAGAGAGAACATAGTAACTCCGCACAGACATGACCCGGGGTCAGGATTGAACAACAACTCCTCCACCTGTACCATCTTAACGGCCGTGGATTACCTTACTGCAAAACCGACCAGTTCTGCTAAAAAGAGAAAAAGAGTTATCTGAAGTCATTGAATTTGATTTGGAGTCACAAAGACCCCGCTGTTCCCAGACAGAAGATAATGTTCCTCAACATGATTCCTGCTTACAGACATAAACTCATCTTTCTGTGTTTCTCTTAGGAACACAGCTGGTGAATTCATAATCCAGCTTGTTTTTTTCTGTCATCCCTTTTATGTGTGTGAAATGCATTGTGTTCATTCACGATTCTACTGCTGGTCAAACCTGAGGTTTATTTCAGTTTCCCACCTCACAAGGAGAAAGCTGATCCAGTTACTTTCTATTCAACAACAGTACTTTAGTGGATGACACTATGAGAAGAATCCCTTCCTATACATTTCATTATTTCACCTCCTGTTATCATTAGCAAACCATCACACATAATTGCATGACCACATGTTCTGCATGGGTTACGATGTTCTTTGGTACTTTCTCATAGACCGGAACAAAAGAAAAGTCTGCAGGAAGTCTCGTCTGCAGTGGGTATCCTTTCAGTTCAAACACACATATTTCTTTCTCTTCACACAGTGCAGGACTAAGCCAACAGAGAAGCATACAAATGACTGACGTGAAAAGAAGAGCCTCTGAATTTAAATCCATTTACTTGTACCTCCTGACCTCAGCCTCCTTTGACAGTATCTCCACATTTCAAGTAAAATTCATGGGGTGGAAGATTGCAACCTTCACGTGGTCCGCCCTGTTTCGACTAATGCAATCAACTCGACGTGCACAAACGGAAGATCAAATAGAACAAGTTGTCCAACAACTTTAGGCTGTGCACGCCATACGAAAGAAGAAGAGGTAAAATTCATAGGAAATGTGTAGGGAGGAACTGCAGATGCTGATTTAAACCGAAGATAGACACAAAATGCTGGAGTAACTCACTGGGACAGACAGCATCTCTGGAGAGAAGGAATAGTGATGTTTCAGGCCGAGACCCTCAAAACGCCACCCATTCCTTCTCTCCAGAGATGCTGCCTGTCCCGATGAGTTACTCCAGCATTTTGTATTGCTCTTCAAGTAAAATTTATGTTGATTATAAAAATATGCACTTCTAAATTGCCATCAAATGCGCACATATTTAGCAAGCAATGGAATTAGTTTTGTTACCCATCAAATGTACCTGTTGCAGGCCACTTTAATTCCCATTCCCACCCCTATTCCAATCTGTCTGTCTGCAACCTTCTCCAATGCCATAGTGGGACCCAATGTAAAATTGTGGAACAATATCTTCTGTAGACCATAAGATTCTGGAGGAGCTCAGTTAGCAACTGGGGAGGGAATGGATAGGCGACGTTTCACACTGATGGGTCCCAACTTGAATCATCGCCTGTCCATTCCCTCCCCAGATACTACCTGACCCGCTTAGTTCCTGAAGCACTTTGTTTTTCTCCTGATCCCAGCATCCCCAGTCTCTTGTGTCGCCGAACAATATCTTATGCTTGGACACTTTGCAAACTTCTGGAGTGAACATTGAATTTTCCATCTTCAGAAAACCTGTTCTCGCATTGTTTCCCCTGATCATTCCTGTTCCACCTCATTTCTTTGACATACTTTGCTAACAGTAAATACTCCTGCTCTTTATCACCTGATCTGTCTTAACCTCTGTCCATCTAGTCTTTTTTTCTATCACCTCATTCCTCCACCCAGCTCTGCTCTGAGTCTGCTCAGTTCCCAGTGGGGCTCAGTCTGACCCAGTCCCCCGATTGTTGTGGCTCGGGTGTGATGAGGGTGGGGGGTGGGGGGTGGGGGGGGAATGAGGAGGCACACAGGAATGTCCCAGCTTGCACACACCAGAAGATGCCTGGAGCCCTGCAGTGGTCGACAAATCCATTCCTTGCATCTCCCGAATGGTGCTTCATATGTAAGGGCTGTGCATAAGTTGGCCATTGGTAACCTGGGGAGGATATTGCAGAAACGTACATTTGATTAAAATAAATGGGTTAAAGTGTTGGTAAAATCAGAGAGGGAAATTTAATTTCCCAGAATGATATTTCAGATCCTTTATTAAAACCATCCCACCCCCCCCCCACGCATTTTCGGAAAGTACAAAAAATTAAAAATATTTTACTTTCATATATAATTTCAAGAAATTAAATAATTGTATGTTGAAATAAGAAAACCTGCAAGTGTTCAGAGATAAAAGAGCATATGCAAGGAATTTTAGGATTTTCTGTAAATAGAATGGAATATA